>JBCFYV010001998.1:0-42500 GCA_039000515.1 Timema cristinae | reverse complement strand
CTACCTAGAATCGTAACACTTAACAATCGACCCCTGTGCCAAGAACTGCTGTACCTGGCCGACAACACGAAATTGGACATGCACAATTTTTTAGTAACACGGAAGGAGAACCTTTAATAAATAAACACTTTTTTTCCTGCTGGTAACATTTTACTATATTGTTGTTTTATTAAATTAAAAAATTGAATTCTGGACAAGGAATTGAACCCGGGACCTTTGTCTTAGTACGCCAATGTTCTAACCCAGGGGTGGCCAACCTTTTTTCCTGGTGTGTCACTATTTGGGCTAAGAATCCTTGGCGTGCCACTCTACCCCAAAACCTCAAACCTAACATTACCTCAGCACCCACAACACCTTTGGAAAAATATAACCAACAATAAATAAAGCCCATTTAAAAATTTATAATATAATACTGTAATATAACCTATAGAATTGATTGCTAATTGTATTAGGGGTTTGGGTTATATCTATGTTTCTCAGATAATACATCAGAAAAAAAAAGAATAGCAAAATCCTGTATTTAACTTTTAATTAAAAATTGCATTTTTCAAGAATTTTCATTCCAAACATAATCAACAGCTATTTTACACCGTTCACACACTGTAATTCTGTGACTATGTTCTATATATAATGATAGTTAATAAAACACAATAAAGAGAAACTGACATAATAAATTTTTAATAATAATAAATATTTCAGCTTTCAGCGAAGTTTATGGATCTCTTTAACGTTAACGAGTTCATTAATATTTGGATTTGTTTTGGAAGAAGCAAGAAGAATCAGGTTTTTAGGGGCTTATCAGTGAGAACTGAATAGTACTTATTTTTGACCAAGCTCATAAGTGAAAATGTTTGCTCAAGATGTACGTAGAACCAAACCTGCAACAATATCTCAAGGCCAGGTCTCTTAATTTAGGATACTGACACGAGGAAAGGCATTTCCAGAAAATGGAAAGTTCTTGGCTGAATGGATTCCCAAGTACTTCCTTGTACTTGATGTGGATTGCAGCGTTGTTCTGAATATTAAGAATTTCAATTTGTATGTCAGAAGGGTAAATAACCATTTCCTCCATAGAAATTTAAAAAGGGTTTGTGAAAAGTTGAAATGATTTTTCTTTTCATACTGAAAGTCTGAAAACCTAGTATCAAAAGAGTTTTTCAAATTGGAAATAGCATGTTTGTATATATCAAAACCTAGAGACCCACTACATTTAGTGTTGGAAAATGTTTTCATTCGAGGAAATTGGGAGAGCTCATTCTGAGAAATATTATGACCCAGAAGAGTGAGCTTTGCTTTAAAAGCCTGAATGGAACTGAATAGGGTTGGAAACATGTCTTTTTTTACTTTGTAACTGCTGATTCAAGTTGTTAAGGTGACCCATAATGTCCACCAGAAAGGTTAAATCCCATAACCAGTCTTCATTCTTTAAAAGCATACACTCATCAGGTAGTTCCCCATTTTATTTAGAAAACTTCAGAACATTACCCTTTAAATTCAAAAATCTCTCAAGCGCCTTTCCCTGTGACAACCAACGGACACTACAATGAAGCAGAAGCTCACCATGGTGTTTGTCTTCCGATTCTGCTTCAAGGAGTTCGCGGAATTCCCTTCTGTTCAGCGCCCTAGCTCGGATATTGTTGATATATCGCACCGCTGGATCGAGCACAGAAGAGAGTTTCATGTCTTTGGCACAAAGGGCTTCTTGCTGGATAATGCAGTGGTATTTAAAAACTTTGCGTTTCAAATAACATTCTAGTATTTACAAGTATTGATAAACGAAACTACTTGTTTAATAACGTCACCAGACATCTCATAGATCCAAGGCACAGCTGTCTTTCTTGAAAGTGCAACGTCATCCACCATTTTAATGACATAAGGATCTTCAGTGGCTTTTGCAAAGGCCATTAGTCTTGGCTTTATTATCTCTTCTCCTTCGGAGTATGGCTTTTACTTTTTAGAGCAATAATAAGGGCGATTTCATAAGAAGCTTTAACCATTGTCATAAGCTGATCACTTTTTGTTTTAAAAAGCATTTGTTGCCCAGTCAGTGAATGTTTCTCTTTATTTACAAATTCTATTCCTAATAATGAGCCAATTTAATATTTTATGTTAGTATCGGGATGCATCTGTATGAAGTGCCGATTTAAATTAAACTTTTTGGGAACTTCAACACTAGCCCTTCGAATAAGACACATGTTCTTAGAAGAGTTTCCCTTTGTAAATAAAAACTCTTCTTCCCATTCACTATTAAACTTCCGAAGAGCAATATCGTCCTCCAAAAGATACTAACAGCAAGTGAATCACTATAGAAACATAAAATATTTTACAGCGGAGAATGACTAAGTACACACCAGTCAGTACGGCACCAAAAAACAAACTGAGCAGCAAAATGTGATTTGTCCAGACTGAGGAATGTGCCCTTGACTGCTGGAATAGTCAGGGCGGCTCTTGAAAGGGGGAGAAGGGTTAGGGGTTGTAGTCGAAGGGGAAGAGAGAGCTTGAATAGCGGGAAACAATACAACAGAGAAGGCCGACTCAGTGGAGCTAACATTTTAGAAATTTACTTGTTCCAATTAGGTGATTTATGTGTTCGTCAAATTTGTTATTGTTGAATTTTGTGACTTTAGGCGTGCCACGGGTTGGTCACCCGTGCTATAACCACTGAGTTATCTAGTAGTCTCGTGCCGGGAGGGTTATTCTTTACTCAACCTTAATTTAAAAAAATAGTACATTATATTATTATTGCTATTTAATTTGTATTGGTAATATCTATCAAAAGTGCCAGCGGCAGATCACATGACTTGACGTATGGATACGTGAAAGTAGATATATTAACTCCAGTAACTGCCAGACCACTATTCCGCTATACCTAGGCAAAATCTGGCGAATAACGTGCTCCTGGGTTTGGAGTTATGGTTTAACCACAGTCCAATTTTAATAGGACGAACCTTATCTAACGGATAGAAATGTTATTGATCTACTTTCACGTTTTCATACGTCAAGTCATATGGTCTACAGCTCAAACCTTTGAAAGATATTACCAAAACCTATAAAATAACAATAATAATCTGTTAAGATGTTATCATTGTTGTCCGAAATAAGATTTGTTTGTATTTAGTAAAAGTCCTTTCTATGGAAACTGGACTGTGCCTGTGAATTACCCCCTGCGTGGAACCAGTATGTGGTGCTACATCGTGCCATATAAATAATTCTCGTATTATGTTATACCCGGAATGACGTAATAGTCCGCTAGAAAGCTGGTGGTTTTGGCAACTCCATTGATTTATTGTGATCATGCGCCTGACGTTGTTTATACCTGCTATCAGCCATTAACCACAGGACGGGAGAGGGGGGGGGGGGTTAATGTGGTCATTAGTCGTGAAGAAGGCAATAACCATGTTTGTTTGGCGATACGCCAAAACCAACTTCATTTAGTTGAGGCCTGCTTTAATTATTGCGTATTTCAAACAAGTAATGATGTTTCATTGTTTAGTTTCCAAAGGTTGTTTTCCCATCTTATACAATGAGAAGAAATTTAGAAGGTTCAAAAACAAGTGCTTGGGAAAATATTTGCTTCATAAAGGGATGAAGATAAGGGAGAGCAGGGTCGCGTCTAGGAGGGGGGGGGGGGTGGAAAGAGGGCAATTGCCCCGTGTCTCACATTCAAGGGAGCCAAATTTCCCTCCGAAATTATTAAATAAATTACAGTTATTATTCTAAATTTCGCATCAAATAGTGTACAGATAATTAACAGCAATAAATATTCGCTTGGCGATAGGATCCAATTCCAGATTTCTGAAAACCCCAACTTTATGCAATTAAAAATTTACGTTATTCGAGTAAAGTGCTGCAGTAGAATACGCCACCATTGAGCTACCGCTGTCGGTCCACAGACAACTAACCGTGCAGTGGTACAGAGAGGAATATACTTGAGAAATTATAAAGTAACATAAGTTACTTAAATCGACTTTGAGGGAGGGAAGAAGGTTGCATAGTTATGAGTAAAATAGCCTGTGTACTAATCACCAGACCAATTTGAACGACAAACCACGATGGTAAAAAAAAATAATCGAATTCGAGTTTTTACTGTATATAGACGTTTATTGACGGTATGAAACCGAAACACTGGTTTTCACGATGCCCTCTGTGAGTCTGTATCTAGGTCTAAAGCAGAAACTATTTTACCAGTAGGGATACAACTTGGGGGTTGAAATTATATATTTAGTGCTAAAATTAAGGGTAGTTTATTTAAGAGCAAATAGAGAGAAAAAAAAATCGATTTTCTCAAAATTTGCTCTAACGAGTTTGACTAAATTTTGTATCTAGGCACTATTTAACACTATAAACTAAATGGTGCCTCTTATTTTCCCGATAAAATTACGTAGAAGGTACTTTATGTAATCGGATATTTCTAATTATGTTAACTCCGCAACTCTTTGGGATACGAAATAAATTATCTTCAAAAAGTTGTAGTAATATAAAAATTAAAAACTTTTATCTGAAGTATATTTTTGATCAAAGTAATAGTTTACTAGCTATTGGCCAAAACATTTTTAAAATTGAAGTATTAGAAATTGATTGTTGTGCTCTTTGGTGGAATGTGACGCTTTTTTTTTCCCATTATGTTTCTGCAACAATGTATATTATTTAGTTTCACATAACTTTACGAACGAAAGCATAATAACTTAGATAAAGGAGCGATAAAGTCTGGGTGGAGTATCGTACCATTTATTTAATATTCTGCGCTTTATTATTGTATTTCAAAAATTTAATTTGCATTTATTGGATGGATATGAACAAACCTTGACCAAGGAATTGAATAGTTTTATTATTATTTGATTAGGATGAAATAGTCCTTAAAAAACGTACCACGCCAATTACCAGTGCGCTCCCCCCCCCCCCTAAACCCCACAACACCCTCTTAATAATTGAAACCATGGCACGCGGGACGAATGGCAATCTCTCGGACATAAATTGATTGGATCTAAATTGTATATTTACCATCCAGACATGTTTAATAGATTCCGGAGCCGGGCGCTTCTCCCACCAAACCTATCGAGATATAACACTCTTGCACCAAGGCACTGTCCTACAGAAACAGTCCAACATCTAGAAATACACCGGCTGACATTTCAGCGAAAAAACTACAACATATTTTTTTAAAAAAAAAATCTCTTTGGAGGGATACTAACCTGTTTTACAGTTACATAAATGGAATTAAAGACAGGCTCACGGTCATTTCTCCTGGATTTGTGTGAAATTGTTGGAGACTGTCACTCTCATTTGTGTTTGTCAGCCAATGATTAGATATGTTATTTATAAAGCAGTGGAGTGTTGCCCATTTTACTAGTAGTTCATAAGTTGTGCTATACACATTTCCCATTATATTTGACCAATTCGTTTTCTACTGTTTTTTTAAATCTTGTGGCATTACTGATTGGAAGGGATATGACATCCAATTCGATCGCCTTACGTGTATACTATTAGTCGCACAGAGTGTTGCCCAGAGACACCAAAGGAGGTTGTCTACACGTCGTAATCGAGATGAATGATGTGACGATAGTTATTATGATGTTATTGAGTTGGGGGAGTCTTATCCTAATTTAAGCCTAATTAACTAAACCCTGGTGACTATTGCGATAGTTCCCCTAAACGTAAAAGTACCCAAGGTACCAGCCGGGAATCGAGTCAAGGACATTTAGATTCGTAGCCAGGTGCACTGATAGTTTACTGAGGGTTGAGAACATATTAAAAATACAGTTTAAACTAACTCTGCTTACCCTGACAACAAGTCACGCCATGACACTGTTAGACAACCTTAAAAAAAACGTCCAAACCCAACGCAGCTCTCAAATAAAATGTATCAATCGTGGATTTAAGATAATTACTCCTCCAGTTTTTTGCTCCACGTTTACTACCCGTCCAGTCTATACACATGTAATTACACTACTAGGGGTAGGAATGATGAGGGTTGAATTTAGAGGAGGTGTACCCGAATTTGCATGAAGGTAAAGTGGTAAGGCATTCAGGAAAAATACAACCCTAGACTGGATTCAAATCCCGACCTTATACGTCACCGGAAATTCCAACAAGACGTTCTTGAGGTGTAGTCCACGTGACCACCGATGTGGGTTTGTCTTCCTGATACAAATTACATAACTTTGAGGAGTAAACATTTCTTAGCGAGAGGATATAAAGTTATCGAGACAATCAACTCTGCTGCAAACACTTTCGATTTCCTGATCTCGTGCCTAGGTTCAGACAACTCGAGAACTGAAAGACCTTTGGAGCAACCTTCGAAAGGTCATCAGAAACATCTCCAGATCATCGTGCGAGGAACACCATCAATAAGTGAAGAAAGAGAGATCATACTATTTAAATTGGCGTAAGCGCACGACCTACAAACTTACTAAATATAAGACAGTAACTTAATTCACCCGCATAGTCTTAAAGCGTCTCTCTCTTTTTGGAGTGGATTGCCGGTGATGGGGAGGTTGGGATCGAACCATGGCCAGGTGTACTGAGGGTAGTTTTTCCTATTTTTTTACGTCAATTATTGTTTCCAGTCGGTGGCCTGGGTCAGTATTTTATTCAAGCCATACATTTTCCACTATTGGCTTGCTAGGCCTGTCATAGCTTCATATGCCTTATAATATAACTAAAACTAGGACAGGCAGAACACCCAGTTCCTCGCTGCTAATTTATCAATATGAAAAGGTAAACCCATCTTTTCATCAATGATAAATTTTCAGTCATTCCAGGAATCGAACTCAGTACCCTAAACTCAGTAGACAGACACGCTACCAACTGAGCTGAGGTGTCGGACAGTTTTTTCTAAATGGCTTCTCCCCTATCCTTACTAGCAAATGCGGATACATTTCCTCTCAAATTCTACCTTACTTATACCTAGTATATTAAGTAATTAATGTATGCGTATAGACCTGTCCCAGTAAAAAGTAAATAAAATAAAAGAATCAAATAGCCAAAGCTATTATTTATGCATTTTAGTGAGGATTACTACATCTAGATATCATATTCTGAAAATTGAAAAATGACACCTGGTCACTAAAATGCATATATAATAGCTTCGGTTATTTGATTCATTAATATGCAATCCCTTACAATTATAATAATTGTACAAATGGCTGCAATAAGACAATTACCGAGTCGAAGGTGGCTGCGTTATCTGATAGCTCGGGGATCTTAATAAATCACACATTTGTAGCCGACGATTTCCACACGTCCATTATAGACTCTGCCTTAAAATATGAGTGAAGAGTGAAGAATGACCTTGGGACGATTCCTGGATAGCTCAGTGGTTAGAGCATTAGCGTACTAAGCCAAAGGTCCCGGGTTCGATTCCCGTGTCCAGGTGTCATTTTTCAATTTTCAGAATATGATAAATAAAATAAAGGTAAATTTAGTTACCATCAATATTTCCCTTCCCGGGTGTATCAGAACAGTGACGAACCCGTAAATAGGTTCTCGGTCAACAGTATATACAACTCTAAACAGCTTCTAAGAGGCATTTGAACATCCATACCATGTCTCGGCCTGCGACGGTATCTCTTACCACCCTAGCCCGTAATTTCCCTCTGACAATACCGTATACTTGATTGTAACATGTTTCCAAGGTATATTTCTGGTTTCTTCACTGCGTGAGGTGACCTGGTGGTCTAGGGGTAAGGTGTCGGACTTCTGTGCTGGCGGCCGGGGTTCAATCCTCGGTCACGGCACAGATTTATCTGATTTCCAAATCCTTCCTTCACCTCTGACAAGACATCTTGTGAATGTGGGGAATGCCAGGCCTCCACCGTGGTTCGGATTCCACGTTAAATTGTAGGTCCTTCATTTCATCTCACAATCACCCTACCATTACACATTAGCGTAAGTGCGTATAACCCGAACGGGTAGTAAGACGCGGTGATGATAATAATAATAATAATAATAATAATAATAATAATAATAATGATATATATTATCAACACTTATAAAATAACACTAATGATATAGTAAAATGTTATCAATGCGGACAGTAAAAAATATTTTTGTACTATCTTAATGGCCCTTCCTATAAAAATAGGATTGTACCTCCCTAACCACTCGACCAGAGAAAGAGAGAGAAGGAACGTTTCTTATTTTTCTCATCAATACATTCTATTCTCTGCGAGACTAGCTAGCACCCCACATGCGCCATTAAAATATATTAAATGGTTGCTTCGTATGGAACAATGGTTTAATAAATTATCAAGATGCAATATGGCGGAGAACCATTCACGAATTGAGACGTTTATTACAAGAAAGAAAGTACAAAATATATTTAATTGGCTAATGTCAGACAAGGTCATATGTGATAAGTATCTAAGTCTTTCCTTCTATTATGAAATTATATTTTGTACATATTAATTTTAAATATTACATGCTAATGTTTCTCTTCTCACAAGCTCATTAATCATATTATGAACCTCCAACTTTTTTTTTAGCGCCGCGTCTTTTCAAGTTAATTACGTCTGATTGTAGACCCATCTTATGACTTTCTCTAACAAACGAACTATAGAGAAAGTATTGTATGTGTTGACAATATCAGTCTGAAAGTTTAATCAGGAATGTGCATTCCATTTATCCTGAGGGGTAAAAGTCTTACCTTGATTGATTACACCATGGCCCTTTCTTACAAACTACTCCATAGTGAGACCAAGCAATGCAGTTGTCTTACCTTGACTGATTACATCATGGTCCTATCTTATAAGCTACTTAATAGTAAGACCAAGCAATGCAGTTGTCTTACCTTGACTGATTACATCATGGTCCTATCTTATAAGCTACTTAATAGTAAGACCAAGCAATGCAGTTCTCTTACCTTGACTGATTACATCATGGTCCTATCTTATAAGCTACTTAATAGTAAGACCAAGCAATGCAGTTGTCTTACCTTGACTAATTACATCATGGTCCTATCTTATAAGCTACTTAATAGTAAGACCAAGCAATGCAGTTGTCATACCTTGACTGATTACATCATGGTCCTATCTTATAAGCTACTTAATAGTAAGACCAAGCAATGCAGTTCTATTACCTTGACTGATTACATCATGGTCCTATCTTATAAGCTACTTAATAGTAAGACCAAGCAATGCAGTTGTCTTACCTTGACTGATTACATCATGGTCCTATCTTATAAGCTACTTAATAGTAAGACCAAGCAATGCAGTTGTCTTACCTTTACTGATTATATTATGGCCCTATCTTATAAGCTACACCATAGTGGAACAAAGCCTTGTGTCGGTGTTGCTCGCAGGCCGGTAATGGAGACAAGTGGAATGTAGTGTGCTGTGCACGTGTCCTAGAAACACACGTGGCCTACTCCCGGTGCATCATGGGAAACTGGACGACCCCCTCTCGCGGATACTCGGAAGACGACAAAAACACACTATGATGGGGGGAACAATATTAATTCTGTTATTGTTTCTGATATCTCGCTGTTGGTCCATTCGCTTCAAGAGCACAACTGCTCACGGACGGCAAACAACACCGGGGATGTTTGTTTTATTTAGGTATTCAATACACGCTCTATAAACACATAGCTACGTGTTTATATTAAAGGTTATAGCTAACTTAACCTGGATCAACCCTTACTGTGGATTCACACCTTCGCCGGAAAAATTAGCGCAAAACATAAACGTGGTCACGTGACGAGCTCAAAAGCCAATCACTTGATTTCCACCTTATCGGCGTGAGCTGTTCCGCTCGCTAAAGTTCAACTCATTCTCTACTTCGGCCGCTCTGCCTGAGATGTTCGGCACAGGAGAGAGAACCAATCAAATCCTAGATCCAACTATCTCGAATCAGTACGCATGCGCTCTATAGCCAGAAGCAAGCAGACTGCTTCGTTTGCTGATGTGAGGGGCTTTGGGATTTGAAATAGCCCGTAAATGTAAAGTGTGGATTGGGCCACGACACGGCATTAAAATTTAAAAAGTTCCATCGGGGGAATGATCTAAAATATATGTCTCTCCACTAGAAAATAAAATATGTTGAAATAATCAGTTGTTTGTAATTAGCGTTGCAATGCATCATGGCTCAACATACAGAGGGTGAATTGCTGCACCACTGTGGCATATTCGGGTTTCTATTTTCAACAAAGTGTGATTCAAGCTTAAGCGTTCAGCAAACTTTGTGGAACATTAAGTCTAATTAATAGAGGGAAAAAAATATATTTGTTTTTGACAGTTACTAAAATCACTGGACATACTTTCACGTGTTCATACGTCAAGTCATGTGATCTACAGCTGTCAGTTTTGATATATACTATCAATACATATAAAATAATAATAATAATATTGTAAATGGTTATCAATGTAAAATGTGTCTGTTCTTTCTGTGCTAGAGTATGTTTATCTTTGCTCCACGGCTTACAACCCATCCAGAATATCCACGTCTACACTGATACGGTAGGGATGAGGGAGGTAACCGCATTTACCGGCAGAGAGAGGTGTTAAACCTCGTAAGAAAATAAAAACACGTCAGTGTATCCTTCCGGATTTCAAGCCTAGACCTCCCCGTTAATAATAAATACCCGCCTCGGTAGTGTAGTTGGTTAACGTGCTAGTCGTGTTGAGCTCGACTGCTGAGGATGGGGAGATCGAGGTTCGAATCTCGGTCGGGTGAACTGGGGGTGGTGGTTCCTAAATTGTTTTCCACTTTCCCTCCACGCAAATGCGGGTTCACTTCCTCTAATTAAACCTTCCCAATTCCTAATCCATTAGAGTAATTAGTACTTAAAGCGTATAATCCGAACGGGTAGTAAGACGTGGTGCTAAGTATTATTATTATTATTATTACTAATAAATCAGACCAAACGATATCGACGGGTCACTTAGCATGCCCACCTGTACGAGTGATAAGTTAGCGCTGGTCTCCAAAGTGTTCACATTACGATGCAACAGACTGTACCCAAGGCGGGGTCTAACCGTTCCTGTGTAAATACTCGTGGGTTGGAACTGTTTGTCCTTGAGAGATAAACCCAACTATTCCGGAATAGTAAATGTTCACATGGATTTATTTAACACACACAGAACATGTGTGACCTTAGTATTTGTGTCTCTAGGTTAACAATACCTCACCTTCTGGTTTCAACTATTATTTTTTTCAGATGTAGGTCAAATCGTTTATGTCCCTGCGGGAGCTAATTTATTGAAAATAAAATGGTCCCTGTTTTTAATAGAACGCCCTGCTGATATATATATATAACTTGTAAAGTTTATTAGAATGTATCCAAAGTAAATTACTGCTCATTGCTCACGAAGATAATCCACGGCAAAGTTTTAACCTCTCAGAGAGCGTAATACCACCCAGTTCCAGTTGAGTTCTAATGTCTAATCTCGAGATCTGGTATCTAGACAAACACTGACATATCCGCAGGGCGTTCTACTAAAAATGGGGACCATTTTACTTCCAATAAATTAGCTTCCACAGGGACATATATATAGATACCACGGAAGGTGATTTAAGATTTATGTTTGTTTAAAAATAAATAACCAAAATTAGGCATTTAGAAGGTTTGTTTGTTAAGTTATATATATAGATACCAGATCTCTCTATATATATGATAGTGTGCGAAATCTGGATAGTGTCGAGATTATCCAAGTTCAGTGGATAACATCAGAAATAGAAAGTAATTTATATTATTTTCGACACTATCCGAATAATCTCGACATTATCCATCAAGACTTGGATAACGTTGAATACCATTAATGTAAAACTAAGCACGTGTGAATATGGATTATATTTTGGAACATCATTTTGAACTCTGTAATTTATTATTAGTAATGCACTAACGTTCGAAATGACTCATTTTGATTCTTTATTTTCCACTAACCTAAACTAAACAAACAAACATTCTAAATGCCTAATTTTGATTATTTATTTTTCACCAGCCTAAACTAAGCAAACATAGTCTAAAATCACCTAATATAACCTAACCTAATCTAAATAGCCTAACCTCAACCCTAAAATTTTGACATTATTCAAGTGCGGGTGAATGACACCAGTATTAACCGGATAAATTTCGAAAAAATTATATAATCGTCTCTCATTTAACATTATCCACGTATTTAGGATAATTTCAACATTATCTGGATAGCATCGACTTTATCCAAGTTCAAACTTTTCCCGTAGTATATAAGTGTATATATATATATATATATATATATATATATATATATATATATATATAGAGAGAGAGAGAGAGAGAGAGTAAAAAAAAAATATAGTAGATATAGTAATATATATAATATATATAGTAATATATAGTAATATATAGTATATAATTATATATCCCTGTGGAAGCTAATTTATTTATTTATTTATTTTATATGTATAAAAATTATATATATATATATATATATATATATATATATATATATATATATTATTTTTACGGGATGAAGGTTGTATCGAGGCGAAGTGTAGAGGGAAAGTGAGAAAACATTTAGAAAAAAAAACCTTAGTACACGCAAATGGGATTCGAACTCCAATATCTTCATCAACGTCAGCCCAGTCTATTGTGAGATTTACGTATTAAACTATTCGACCACCGAATTGGGTTTTAAAAGTTATGGATTTACAACAGGAATATATTCTCCTTTCTAAAAAAAAACCCAATAACAAACACTAATAAACCATGTGGTACTTACATTAACGTCATAATGTATAAATCCCTGCATTAATTAGAAGGATACGCTAGTCATTCACTCAATATAGATTTCAGGGGTCGCAAACTGGGGAACAGAAGACTTGTCTCGTTTGCCCACACTGTGTTTTTTTTAAATTTGAAATAATTAATATATAAATAGCCAATATTTAAAAAAAATCATATAAAAATTCGCGTTTCCAACTTATCTTGAAAAAACAGCATATCTATCAACCAAGAAAAAGCGCAATAGAAAATGTATCGTGAGTCTACAATCCAATATAGTAAAGGTATTTAAAAAAATACAGGAATTTTGTTTGTGGTCAACATTGATAACATTTTACTATATATTTATTGTTATCTAATATGCATTAATTACATCTATCAAAAGTGACAGCTGCAGATAACATCACTTGAAGCATGAATACGTTAAAATATATTTACTAGCTTTTATAGCTGTCAGAAAAGTCTCTTTCTATATAAAAAAAATACTTTAATTCCAAATGAAAGGCCTAACGAATTACGAAAGAAACAATTTATTTTTATTTTTCGATGATAGTTTTTCAGTTTAAAATATCCTATACAAAAAATGTTTGTATTATGTTACGTGTCCACACCTTAGCTCATTAAAATAAAGAAAGTTTTATGACATTTTTCGGTTAATTCGTCTGACACCCGGCCCATTTAACTTATTTACGTTACCTGCCTGGCCCGTGTAGACTTTTGAGTGTGCATGCAACCCCTTACATTGATTATAATTAATATAAAACATGTTTTACAGAGGTGTCATAGCTTTCTCATTGAGTGCGGGAATTAAGATGTGGCTGGCTTAGTGAAATTATATAGACTCTTACAAATTTAGAGGACACTAGTTCCTTTCCTTTTAAAATGATTTAATATTTGTATATGATTTTGTATTTCTACCCAGATATTAAAACTCCCGCCACTGAGGTTGGATATTCCTTTATAGCTATGTTGTGTCAGGATAAGATTTTATAAATCGTGCCTCGGTGTGGTCTTGTGTTTTGGAAAGTACACTTTAATAACTTTACTTATAAAAATAATAGATTAAAAACAGCTAAGCTATAGTAGAAGCATGGTAAGAAGAACCATCTTTATCTAACAGTTATAACCTTTACTAAAAAATGCTTTCACGTTTTCATACGTCAAGTTATGTGATCTACAGCTCTTACCTTTGATAGATATTATAAATACATATAAATTAATAATAATAATAATATATTAAATTACTATCAATTTTGACAGCAAAAAATATGTATTTTCTAAAATGTCCTTACTCCGTGTTTTTTTCTCACTGCGTCTTACTACCCATCCGTGCTATGCTGCGCAAATGTGGTGGGGTTGAATAAGATATAGCTTAGAAAAAGTGTATCAGCATTTGCATTTAGTATTGATCTCCCACTTGTGTTTCTAGGCACTCACTAGTATATCTGGCCACCCACTCGTGCCAAATTACATTAGTTTTACACTCGTATTCAATTGTTCTACTTTCACCCATGCACTTTTCCTTTGTTTGGAATATTCTAAATTTCTAAGATCAAAAGACCGATACACAAAGGATTAGAAAACGGCGTGGGTCTCTGTCTGCACCTGTTTTGACAATGCAGGCCATATTATTGAATCTCTGTCCAGTGAAACGCACCCTGATCGTATCTTCAAGCCTTCATAAAGCTGCTAGTGAGGTGTATTATGTTTATGTTTCAATAGCCGGTGGAAGGTAACGTTATATTCGTGACGAGTACAGCGCAGTCACGATCCTGGCGGAGGAAAGAGATACTCAATACTGAGAGAAAGAGCTGATGCTGTCGGTGGGAATCGAAACCTTTCCTTTTTGACCCTACGACCTTACATTTCCGTCGTGTGCTAACAGAGATTGTCCGTAGCTCTGAACTTTACTTGTAGGTCACTTGGAATATTGGAATGGTGGAATTACAATAAATAATTACAGGACTTTCATTTATTATTTAGGACAGATATCTATTTATAGGCTGATGCATTAGCTGTGATCCCTTCCTACTTTTCCAAGATGTGTTCTTACACCCTCTCACCAGACGAATGCTGAAATATTTATCACTGTTTTAACCTACTCCTCAAGTTTTAATTTGCATCTATTAATTGCTAGTACTGAAGTGCTCTAATATTTTATTTATAGTCGCAGTATTAAATAAGCACGTGACTTACAAACGAACTTAATATAGGGCATCCATAAACATCAATACCCAATATTATCACCAAGTCTTACTACCCGTCCAGTATACCCACACATTATACAAAAATAGGGTAGGGATGAGAAAGGTGGAATTTAAAGGAAATTTATTTGCATTTGCGTGGAGGGAGAGTGGAAAACCTTATAGGAACAAACTTATTTAGTAAACATGGCAGAGATTCGAACCACGACATTACCGTCACCGTTAGTCCAGTCCATTGCTAGAATGACTCCTTAAGCTATTCAACCACCGATGCCGGTCACCAGGAATTCTAACCTCTAAAAAATGAGAAAAACCTTATATACATAAGATTATTATTAGCACCGCGTCTTACTACCCGTTCGGGTTATACGCACTTACGCTAATGTGTAATGGTAGGGTGATTGTGAGATGAAATGAAGGACCTACAGTTTAACGTGGAATCCGAACCACGGTGGAGACCTGGCATTCCTCACATTCACAAGATGTCTTGTCAGAGGTGAAGGAAGGGTTTGGTAATCAGATAAATCTTTTCCGGGACCGAGGATTGAACCCCGGCCGCCAGCATAGAAGTCTGACACCTTACCCCTAGACCACCAGGTCACCAATATATACATAAGAGTATTTAAATTGGTTTGAGACTCTTTATTAGTGTTTACACCTGTAATTCTCCTCCCTGGCCGCTAAGATATACATATATATAAGGCATTCACGAGCTAAGTTTACCTGGATGACAGCTCGAAATGTTACTAGAAGTAATCCCTAATATATCACTACGCCAACAGCTGACATCTATCACTTTGGATCACTGTAATGAAAACAGATGGTAATATATTAATGTGATAGCTAACCACAGTAATTTAGGCCAATATTATTTATATATTTATTTGAAGTCGGACACAAAGTTTATTTATAGTTTTATTCCCCTTAAAGAAATATTAACACCACTTTCACAAAAACTTCTAACGAACATAGCTCCAATATGGCGACTGATAAATCTAAACCATATGATTGAACATAACGGTAAACAAGTTTTTTACAATGATGCAGACACGCAGTTGAAAAAAAATATTTTATTCAGTTAAATATTTCAAAACATGATAAAATAATCATAAAATCATTTATTGTATGTAAAAAAATGACAAAAATTTTCTCTTTTCCAAGTTAATACGATGTCTATATTAAAAGATGTGTGTGCACTACAGTACACAAAATCAGTAACTTTTCAAAACTAAAAATAAGTACTTTTAATTATGTTTAAAATATTGTTTCGAGTTGTATAAAAAGAAATTATTTAAAAAAAATAAAATAGTATGAGACATCTTAAGTTTACGTTATTTTAAATGTAATATATAACAGGTATTTAAAGATCTTTACATTTATAACAAAACAGTGATCTTTTACAGATGTTGGCAACCCAAAACCTAAACATATGAATTTCGAACTGCCATCCAGGTAAAAACCTATCGTGAACGGAAAATATATAAATTATCCTCAGTGCAGAACCAGATCTGTGACAAGTTTCCCCCGGATGCTGAACTACTTCCCGAACTTTCGTGGCTTGTAGAACAAACACTCCCTTCTCGCCATATTTGGTTGGTATTTGTGCTGTCGTGCTTCAGTGAGTACACCTGTTGGCAACAGCGGTATTGCATAGCGCTAGTGAGGGGCCGTTATCTTAACATCCGCTGGTAAGCAAAACAATCGCTACACACATTAATAGTGTGGAGACCTTCCGGCAGTGTTTTCGTTCATATTTCTTCTTAGATGTTTGATTAGTAGACACACATAATCCTTATTGTTATTTCTTCTACCATGGTTTATTAGTAGAGCCACATTTCACTTCTTGACATATTCTACTAGATGGTTTATTAGTAGAGCCACATTTCACTTCTTGACATATCCTACTAGATGGTTTATTAGTAGAACTACATTTCACTTCTTGATATATTCTACTAGATGGTTTATTAGTAGAACTACATTTCACTTCTTGATATATTCTACTAGATGGTTTATTAGTAGAACTACATTTCACTTCTTGATATATTCTACTAGATGGTTTATTAGTAGAACCACATTTCACCTCTTGACATATTCTTCTAGATGGTTTATTAGTAGAACCCCATTTCACTTCTTGACATATTCTGTTAGATGTTTTATTAGTAGAACTACAATTCACTTCTTGATATATTCTACTAGATGGTTTATTAGTAGAACCACATTTCACTTCTTGATATATTCTACTAGATGGTTTATTAGTAGAACTACATTTCACTTCTTGATATATTCTACTAGATGGTTTATTAGTAGAACCACATTTCACTTCTTGATATATTCTACTAGATGGTTTATTAGTAGAACTACATTTCACTTCTTGATATATTCTACTAGATGGTTTATTAGTAGAACTACATTTCACTTCTTGATATATCCTACTAGATGGTTATTAGTAGAACCACATTTCACTTCTTGATATATTCTACTAGATGGTTTATTAGTAGAACTACATTTTACTTCTTGATATATTCTACTAGATGGTTTTTTAGTAGAACTACATTTCACTTCTTGATATATTCTACTAGATGGTTTATTAGTAGAACCATATTTCACTTCTTGATATATTCTACTAGATGGTTTTTTAGTAGAACCACATTTTACTTCTTGACATATCCACTAGATGGTTTATTACTAGAACCACATTTCACTTCTTGACATATTCTACTAGATGGTTTATTAGTAGAACCACAATTCACCTCTTGATATATCCACTAGATGGTTTATTAGTAGAACCACATTTCACTTCTTGACATATTCTACTAGATGGTTTATTAGTAGAACCACATTTAACTTCTTGACATATTCTACTAGATGGTTTATTAGTAGAACCACATTTCACTTCTTGATATATTCTACTGGATGGTTTATTAGTACAACCACATTTCACTTCTTGACATATTCTACTAGATGGTTTATTAGTAGAACCACATTTCACTTCTTGATATATTCTACTGGATGGTTTATTACTAGAACCACATTTCACTTCTTGACATACTCTACTAGATGGTTTATTAGTAGAACCACATTTCACTTCTTGACATATTCTACTAGATGGTTTATTAGTAGAACTACATTTAACTTCTTGATATATTCTACTATATGGTTTATTAGTAGAGCCACATTTCACCTCTTGACATATTCTACTAAATGGTTTATTAGTAGAACCACATTTCACTTCTTGACATGTTCTACTAGATAGTTTATTAGTAGAATCACATTTCACATCTTGACATATTCTACTAGATGGTTTATTAGCAGAACCACATTTCACTTCTTGACATATTCTACTAGATGGTTTATTAGTAGAACCACATTTCACTTCTTGACATATTCTACTAGATGGTTTATTAGTAGAACCACATTTCACTTCTTGACATATTCTACTAGATTGTTTATTTGTAGAACCACATTTCACTTCTTGATATATTCTATTAGATGGTTTATTTGTAGAACCACATTTCACTTCTTGACATATTCTACTAGCTGGTTTTATTAATAGAACTACATTTCACTTCTTGATATATTCTATTAGATGGTTTATTAGTAGAACCACATTTCACTTCTTGACATATTCTACTAGATGGTTTTTTAGTAGAACCACATTTTACTTCTTGACATATCCACTAGATGGTTTATTAGTAGAACCACATTTCACTTCTTGACATATTCTACTAGATGGTTTATTAGTAGAACCACATTTCACTTCTTGATATATCCTACTATATGGTTTATTAGTAGAACTACATTTTACTTCTTGACATTTTGTTTGTTTTTTATTTTACTTTATCTCGGGGTAATATAGCCTACTATTTACATATTTCACTTTCTCTTTCCAAACGCATGCCCATACAAACACACACTCAACAACGATCTTAATCTAAAACCGCACATACAACTCTTTTCCTAAAATATACTCTTGTTGAGATTCAACATTAAACTTTTAAGTATGCGTGGTGGTAAAACAGCCTGTGCGCATGCGCTGTAAAATCACAGGAAGAATGATATTTGACAGTTATGTTGAGGAGTTGGACTGAGATGGTGTCTTCTATGATGTCTTAAAACTATGGAGCCTATTTTCGTCCAGTTTAGTTAGTTCTGCATTTTGACAGTATAGCATACTTGGGGCGGGGGGGGGGGGGGTGGCTCGTAAAAATAAACATGTTTAACTTGTGGCAAAACATGTTGTATATCAAAAATAGGGGAAAGAAACTTTTTGTATTTTAGCTTATATGCCCCCCAGTAGTTAGCACGCCCTTTCAGCCCACTACGTCACAGCTGTGTGTTTTACCGTTATTCCGCCCCCTGCTCCCACCCCTCCCGCCCCCAGCTCCCTCCCGCCCCTTTTCCCCTCCTCCTGCCCCTCCCCTACAAACCCTGGACATGTTGGTTCTTTTTTGATTAATTATTGTTAGGATAGAGGTGTTGTAGTTTTTAATTGCTGGCATACGCCGGACATGTTGGTTGTTAATTAATTGGTAGGATAGAGGCGTTGGAGTTATTATTGGTAGGATAGAGGTTTTTTTTATTCATCAATTAGGGCGCTGTAGTTTATTTGCTGAAGCATAGAGCCACCCGGGGCTCGCGCTCCACGTCTTTCTCCTCCGATTGGTAGGATAGAGGTGTTTTTTATTCATCAATTAGGGCGCTGTAGTTTATTTGCTGAAGCATAGAGCCACCCGGGGCTAGCGCTCCACGTCTTTCTCCGCAGGCTGACCGATAGCAAATGACGCCAGCTTCTCCAACAGTGGCAATCAGCCTTTCACTTTTCCCTCCCACCCCCCCTCCCAGAGCAGGGGTTGTTCATCCTGGTTTTCCCCCTCCCCCGGTCATTACCTTCTGGGGGGCGACGTACCGAGCAATAACCTCCATTCACCTTGAGGAGTCATTGTGTTTCTCAAAATAGACACCTGTACTCTAATTATGCACAATCAGGGGCCTCGTTATCCACAGTTAGGGGCCACTACCCCCGTCACAAGTCTACTAAAATTGGTTGTTTGGTAGCGTCTGTCGAGATGTCTAGAAATGTACCTCCACCCGCAGCTCTCGGATAGGACAACCTGGGTATTTTCCTATGCCGTAATCATTGCGTGTTATGTCGCAACTCTAATTATGCACAATCAGGGGCCTCGGAATCCACAGTTAGGGGCCACTACCCCTGTCACAAGTCTACTAAAATTGTTTGTTTGGTAGCGTCTGTCGAAATGCATGGAAATGTTCCTCCACCCGCAGCTCTCGGACCGGACAACCTGGGTATTTTCCTATGCCGTAATCATTGCGTGTTATGTCGCAACTCTAATTATGCACAATCAGGGGCCTCGGAATCCACAGTTAGGGGCCGCTATCCCCCGGCACCAATGTATACTAAAATTGTTTGTTTGGTATCGTCTTTCTCAATGCATGGATGTGTGTAACCGTCACGGACCGGAGGAGTAAGTTAGAATGGTTCCAGCGTTTATGTGGTGTGAGGGAGTGTATAAAACCACCATCCCCCCTGAGCAAGATATGAATCCACTGCCTCCAACGGCCATAACGTGTACCCGACCCTCCCAATACTTCTTAAACAAATAAATGTAATGTTTCCGTACATAAAAAAATGCATAAGTAATGACCGTAAATATATATCAGGGCTGAATACATGGTGACAGTTTGGTGGGTCGTCAAGACAAGAATGATGGCGCCAGGTTGGCGGGCAGACAAGTCAGGACAAGAATATATCGTGACCTCGACAACCTTGGGTTTTCCCAATGACGTAATCATCGCGTGTTATGTCGCAACCCTGGCGCCAGTATGTCGGCACAACAAGACGAGTTGAGACAAGCTTAAATATCGAGGTCATCGACACGGGCGCCAAGTTGGCGGGCAGACAAGACAAGAATATATCGTGTGACGTCAAACGAGGGAGGGGGGTGGCTATAAAGAGGGGTGCCCGCTTGGTTGTCTATTTATAAACGTTTGTAGAGGGGGCCAATATGGACAAGTTACAGCAGCTGGTAAATATCGTCGACGCGGTGCAGACCGTCAAATTGTGTGATCTAGCCGTAGATCAAAAGTACTCGGTTGATAAATTAAAAGCCGTCAATACAAAGTTCGGGAGACGTCTAATAGCCTATCTAGACGGCGAGTTTTGTGTATTTTTACCCTGCCGATTTGGTACTCTTACAGATGAAGACGTGTGTGAGTTAAATAAAGAAAAACTGGTATTTACCTGCGCCGGAGTAAAACCCGGTTCACCTACCATTGTGAACTTTGAACGCGTTTAAGAGACACGGCAGTTAACAACAACAACGGGCAGCGGAGCACTCTACAGGACGTTTAGCTCTCAGGTACGCTCACCATGCTTCGATCCGGCTATATTAATTTAATGTTTGTGGGCCATACGATGGAGGGGCGTGCCTATATGACGGGAGAGAATGTTCACAGTGTCGCGGTGTGTGATAGACAGGTAATTTACAAAGTAGATGAGCGAGGCTACATAGAGTTTTGTGACTCTACCTGTCACACGATACGGGCGACGGAAGTACTACCCTACGAGAGAATCGTGGAAACGTATATGTGTGATGTAACGTGCGCCGTTTACAATTTCCGCAAGGGGGACGTGGTAGCTGTGTTACCCCGACCTCCACCGCCGCCCTTCCGAGCTCCACACCACCCGTCACCGTACTTCATGCCACCGCCACCGCCACCCTCAGAGAGACAGCCGTACACAGCCCCAGAGTCACAGCCGTACCCAGCCCCAGAGTACCCACCACCGGAGTCGTCTACCTACCAGACGTCACAGGCGTACCCGTCGTCAGAGTCGTCTGTCTACCAGTCAGTAGAGTCACCTGCGTGCCCACCGTCCGAGGTGTCTACCTACCAGGCGTCAGATTCACTGGCGTATCCACAGTCAGAGTCGCCTGTTTACCAGCCAGCAGAGTCAGCTGCGTGCCCATCACCACCGCCGGAGGTAAAGTCCGAAGAACCTGTAAATCTCGAGGATTTAACAATTTACAAAAATTATTCAAATGTTAAAATTATAGGTGAAACGCCCGCCGACTACATACTCGGTCTGGGCAGTTTCGGTAACGTTTTCCTTCCAAAGTCAATATATTATTTGGATTGTAAGCGCTTTAAATCTAAAGCACGCTGTATGATATATCTCGGAGGACAAAGTGTGATGTTTAAAAGTGAATTAATAAACTAGACGTATTCTGCGGCTGTCATAGGAGCTAGTGGTGAAATTTTGAAAAAAAAAACGTTAAGAGCGAGTGTTTATTTCTTTTGCTGCATCTCCAATTGACATTATGCCGTTTAAATGCTGCGTTTGTGATGGATCCTACGCAAAGCTATCCAATCTTATTCGGCACAAAATTCAATGTCAGCAAACTGCTGCTCACCAGGATACCTGTTGGGACGAGGAGGTATTATGCAGGGCGTTAGACATGATCGAGAAAGAGGAATACAATCGTGTCAAGTGCTTAAACGAACTTGAGAAAAACAAAAGTTATAACGTTGTGCTATCGGAAGAGCCCGAACCTAATGTTATTGTGCTTGAGTTTGTTGGAAGAGTAAGATTGCCAGGTAAAAACTGTGGAGACATTATCAATATACACTCTAGCGTCTCTCAACGTGTCTTGAACTATTTTGGAGGTGGCTCCTACTCATTTTCTAGATGGTAGATGTATTTTATATGTATTGGTCAAAACACCTAAATAATATTGCTGCTTGTTGTGAATGTTTTAAATTAACCAATTGTTGATTGGCAATAAAATTGACTCCTACTCATTTTCTAGCTGGTAGATGTCTTTTATATGTATTGGTCAAAACACCTAAATAATATTGCTGCTTGTTGTGAATGTTTTAAATTAATCAATTGTTGATTGGCAATAAAATTGACTCCTACTCATTTTCTGCCTGGTAGATGTATTGGTCAAAAGACCTAAATAATATTGCTGCTTGTTGTTGTTGTTTTAAATTAATCAATTGCTGATTGTCAATAAAAAAAGAAACTAGCACTAAAATGTCGTTATTATTTTTAAATCCTCGGCTGGACAATCAAAGACCTGAAGGAGACGCCAACATTGTTGTGACTTAGTTTGCTATCCAGGGATGAATTGCTTATCTAATCCATAATATATATTTACGAGTATATCTTACCCCTTAATGTGAACAAACCAGTATACGTACTAAGATACATATGTAAGCCAAAGTTTCCAGGGTTCGATTCCCGCGTGCAGGTGTAATTTTTTTTAAGAATATGATATGTATTAAAAGGGTGAAGAAGAAAATGCTACATATAAAGGAGGAAGCAGCTTTCTCATCACGGCGTTAGGAAGACTGCCCGCTGCGCCAAGTGTCCAGAAAGAATGTATAACTCTCTCTCTCTCTGTGAAGGGAGACATGTATTGGTCTGTTAATCTATGTCGCGTGGTCAACGGTCAAGACGTCTAAGGAATCACTTGGCCACGAGGCGTTAGCATGTCTGTCTGTCCCCACCAGAGTCAAGTGTCCAGGCTTCGATTCCCTGTATGACTGAAAATGTTGGTTCAAGAGGGGGAATGGGAACTAGTACACCAATTGAAGCAAAAAGACGGTCTTACACATGTCAGGGGTTCGAAACCCTATATTAGCCATATGTCATGATGTTTTTTTCGGGGAGAGCGGATTCCTGTAAGGTGTTTCCCTGTCTCACTCTCCGTGCAAAAGTTGGGGTTCACTTCCATGTCCTTTCAAAAAAAAGTAATTATGTTGCTACCAAACCTATGTCAAATATGATCCTTTGAGCTGGTGGCAATCATCCAGTGAACCAGGATTCGAACCCCTGTCCTTGTTTCTCATCACTGCGTGTGAAGCGTTAGGATGTCTACCCACGGCGACAAGTGTCCAGAAAGAATGTATCAGTCTCTCTCTCTGTCTGTGAAGGGAGACTTGTATTTGCCTGTTAATCTATGTCGCTTGGCTATTGTCAATGGGGCTTTGTACTTAACTAGACGGTCTTACACCCATAATGCTTGAGACGGAGCTTCTATGATAGTAGAGAGGGTGTAGACGTTAAAACATAACAGTTTTATAATATTTATTACCGCAACACTTAAACAAAAAAAATCACAAGTAATACACTTATGAAGATCTTGAAATTATGTTATGTTTTAAATATGAAACTATATATGCGGACATAATATATATAACATTTACGCTAAACAAATTTTCCACTTCACAAAATAATATATTTAACATATACAAAAACCCGCCTCAGTGGCGTAGTTGGTTAAAGCGCTCGGTGTATTGAGCTCGGCTGCTGAGGACTGGGAAGATCGAGGTTCGAATCTCGGTCGGCTGAACTGAGCGTGGTTTTTCCAAAAGCATTTACTGTCAGCATTTCTTATATTAATTAGAGCGTTCTTATTAATCAACTCTTCTGGAAATGAAATATAGCTGCAATCACCCAGAGGAATATATTTAGCTCTAAGTATTTCACACGGTCCTCGGACCCACCACTTCCATTGTGGCGGAAAGAAGAAGCTGCTTTAATCATGTAAGTGCATGCATACTCAATCTGTGATTTTAATTCATCAGGACTTAGAGTGACCATGCACTGAGACTGAGCTTATAAGCTATATGAGCTTTTATTTATAGGATAGAAGAGAGGTGTGGGGTATAGACGTTAAAACACAAACATAATAATTTTTACAATATTTATTTGGTCACGAAAAAAGTATATACACAGTGTAAAGTATACTGTGAATATTTACAATATATAATTATTAGTATAAACATAACTGGTTTTGTTTACAATATTTATTTACACACAGTGAAAAGTATACTGTGAATATTTACAATATATAATTATTAGTATAGACATAACTGGTTTTGTTTACAATATTTATTTACACACAGTGAAAAGTATACTGTGAATATTTACAATATAGGGGGAATAGTGGCCTCGGTACTAAAAGAAAATAAATATATATGTAAATAGATTTAAAATAAAAAATATATACAATCAGTCTACCATATTTGACTGAAAAAAATATATACAAACAATGTATTAGATTTAAAATAAAAATATATACAATCAGTTTATCAGAAAAAAAATATATATACAAACAATGTATTAGATTTAAAATAAATATATATATACAAACATTTGGCTAGAATTAAAATATATACAAGTAACTAATTGACTAGAAAAAAATCAGGTAAGCAGAGGACTGTACTGGCAAATAAAAATATATAAAAAAAAAGTAACCCGGCTGCATAAAAAAAATATAAAAAAATATGCTTGTTTTCATGCAGAAAAAAAATATGAAAAAAAATCTCAAATCTTTGAAAAATGGTATGTCAGTGGAACTGTCTAGAGTGAAAGAAAAAAAAAGATGATTATTCAGCCCGTCTAAATGATCACCTTTTATTCGTGGCGAGCGCGTTTACAAGGACTCTGATACCCAAACGGCAACGTATTAAAATCATCTGTTATCCGGCGTTTGGTGTACACGGGCCGGTAAACTTTAGCCTGCGAAACGGTACATACAGTCGCAAGACCTTTTCTTACAATTTTGTGCGGTATCTGTATGTATCTTTCCGCAGCCTGTTCGGTGACCATCGCTTTCAAAACTTCAAAATTAACATCGTTCCGGTTGCCATAGTTTATGGTGATCCCGCGAACCTTGCACACCGTTTTTGTTTTGGCAGGATCACCGCCAACGCAAACTCGGTAAGCGTAATTTTTGGGACCGCCAGATACAAAGGCGCTAATGTAGCTTTCCGGACCGTAATCCTGAAGTTCATCAGTGAGGTCACCTAAAAAGTCTCCGGTCGGTGGACTCCAATCGCCGGGGCGTTCGGTGAATAGAACGCTATCTGTATCATGATATAAAACGCGGTCCCCCAATTGTTCAAGGATGCTGTATAAGTGCAACCTAGCCATAGCAGTCGTGTAGCACGCCACCGCCACACTCGTGTTAGGGTTAGGGCGCAACGCGTCACGCGCATCCTTGTAATTGAGGAACATAACCTCATCATTTACATCAATGACGCTGTCCACGGTGATGTACGGATCCGTCAGGTACTTGTGGACGCCCTGATAGTCGTTGACAACGGCTACGTTGGTAAATCGGGTCTTTGCCCAAACTTTCCCCATAGTGAATTTAAAAAAAGTTTAGCCAGAGTGCGGAGACCAGGGTTTTTACAAACAGAGCCGAAATCGAGTTTTACCCCTTCCCTTTCCTCATAATTTTGAATGTAAGCTAACTTTTCCTCTTGTGAGGTACACCACTCTGGCCATCCGCTGGCTTCTTGTTTAATTTTCAAAAAAGTATCAATGTACCCGTGAAACAGGCCGCCAGAACGCGTCTGACGGTCATAAACAGATACATTGTACTCCCACACTTCGTGCACTGCTTCAACGGTGTAGCCTTTCTCAACGGCTTTCCGGATCTCGTCAATCACCCAGACGCCTGTCAACCAGCGATCTTTTTTGTCGTTGTGCTGACACGCGCCTTGGTTTTTCTCCTCCCCGCATTTCCTGCACAAGATGAACATTAGCTTGTCGTGCATCCTGGTAGGCAATACGGGCAGGAATAAATCTCGCGGAGGCGTCACTGTAACTTTGGCTATGCCTTCTACTTGATCTATAGACGGACAATTTGGTTCCAAGTGAATTTTGGGGTGGCCGACTGGGTATTTTTTGTACTTGCAAACGTATGGATACAATGAACACACATCCAAGTACTTGATCTTCTCCCCACAAGAAAGGTCTGTTTCGTGGAAGAGCTTGATACAATTTGTACGCCCGCCAAAGAATGCATCCCTGGGACTGAGAGGTTCCTTGGTATACACCTCGTGCCGGAGTACAAATTGCTGCAAGTCCTTGTCTGTGCGTTTCATCGCATTAAACATGCACTCCCACATCTCTACGACCGTGTAGCCGGCATTCTTAAACTTTTCCAAACAAGCCATGGTCGCTTCATAACGCGTCTCCATGGTCTCGTGGGGGCTATTTTTGACGGGGGTGGTCCTGTCAGGGTAACAGAGAGGGCACCCGTGCCAATAACAGCCCCAAAACTGGAAGACGGTGGTGGTATCTCCAGCTTTAACAACACCGTCTACACGTCGCCCTAACACATATTCCTCACGGCCGTTACCCGCATGAAGAATAGAGACACCGCGTTGATGGGCCTCCCAGCAGAGCCATTGTACAGCGACGTGCGACTGTTGGTCTGCGCACCGATAGCCACCGTTAGGGATAATACCGATAGTATTCTCCTTAAGATGACTTCGGCGGTAAACCAACATGGCCGCTCCAGCTATCGTACACGTCTCTCTGAAGGGATCCACCTTTGCTTTCTCCATGAGCATCTCTCTAAACTTCAGGCAGGCCTTCCGTAGGATCTCTACATCTTTCACACAATACAGTTCCAACTCGCGTTTAAAATCAAAGACATAGTTATCTTTGACCAACGCGTCATACCACTTCTCAAAGTGCTCCTTTCCCTCAACTGACATCTCACCGATGCCGTAGTCCTCCTTTGGCGGCAAGGGACCCCTATACCCCGCGTTTTCTTTTTTATTGAAAAAATGGGGGAAATGTCCCTTGGCCAAAGACTCGTCCAAGCCGAAAGTTTTGGGCAATTTGGACAGCGACATCGGGAGAAAGTTCAGTGAGTCAATAAAGTGGAGTGGGCCGTAACGCATGGACATGATTTTCCCACCGTTCATTATAAGTTCTGGAGTCCATTTTTTTACCTCCATCATATATTTTAAAATAAAATTACCATCATAGGATTTAGCGTTATGGCCGAGGAGGGTGATATCCTTAAATTTTGAAGCTTTAATTTGTTCTATAAATTTAAAAAATTGGGCCATTGTGGTATCACCCTTGAATATGCGAGTCCTATCGCCCCCACAGTCGGTGCAATGGTGATCATTTGCATCTATATGAACACAGGCCTTACAACACGTTTGCACGACACATAGGTTTGGTTCGTGTAAGTACGTGCTGACCGCACCTTGAAGAAGCGTTTCTTGTCTGCATTCAAAATCATAGAACACAAACATGAAATTGCTCTTTTCCAGTGACGGCTTGGATGGGGCCTGCTTCATATAACAGAAATGACCAAAAGGACGATATGAATCGCATACTCTACAAAAAGTCGCATAACACCTATGTGAATAATTTGATCTTTCCAAACTGAAAAATTGCCCGCATACCTCGCAAACCTTTTTGACATCACAGACCGACCTGTGACCGCTGAAAAAACCGGGACGTTTATGGTTATCAAAGCACGTCTGATTTGTGAACCAACGCCCGCAGTCTTTACAGACCACAGATCGGCCTCCGCTACAAACCGCTTTAGCGTGGCACTTTTTGCACGTGGATTGACACTTGTGCGCATTCTTATGATCAAATGGCACACGGCATTCGCGGCAAAAGTACGAGCACTTAAATGCGGCTGTCAAGGATGTTATGACATCAAAATGGTTTTGCTTATCGTCGTGAAAATACAAATCAAGGTGCCCCTTAAAGGAATGTTCGGAGGGAGTAGGCCCCTCATACAAGACCTGTCTCCCCCGACGTTCCCTGAACACGGTGATTTTGTATTCGGAAAGGTATGCTTGAAATTGTTTCAGCTCAGTGAGCCCACCACCTTTCAAAAGATTCACACAGGCATCACGGCATAGTTCCTCTGCTTTGAGTTTTTGAATTTGACGGCCCTGTTTAATCTGTTTAACGGTGTTCATGTCCATACATCCTGGTTCTTTTTTATTGTCACATATAGCTTTGGCGACAACCAGTGCACGGGCAAGGCAAAGACTGTCGCCATTTTGAATCGTAATGATCCCTCGGTTTTTACGGCTATATGTGCTAGCGGGAGAGAGTTTATCACATTTATGATTACCCCTCCCGCGAGGCTCCTTAAAGTGGGAGAGTTTAACGTACAATGGTGCAGTACTCAAAAACAAACTATTACTCTGCAACACGCGACTTACGTTATCAAGCACTGCTCTAGCGTCTAGCTGGTCTGCTCGTCTAAATGAGACATACACAGGGCTTAACGTTGAGTCAGTGCTACTCAAAAGTAAGCCTACGTGGTCATCGGCGCTAACGCCATGGTCCTGCAACCGATGGAGCAAATTAGTAATTTGTTCTTCAAGCCAGCTTATTGCGTCACGATCGCTTGCTGGTGCACCAAGATGTACGGTAATTTCTCTACCAGTATAAAAGAAACGCCTCAATTGTTTAATCCTCTCTTCGATGATGCGAAGAGGGACGCCATTTTGCAATTCCCCACCTACTTGATTCACCTGGCCACTAATTCCGTTTTGAGGGGCAAACGACGGTCCCGCTATCGCCAGTTCCACGGGCTCCATCTCCCTCGCCGCCGCCGGGGCTTGAACTCCGTCTCCCTGCTGTAGAGGCCGGAGTGAAGATGTTCCGGCTTGCAGGGACACAGGGGCTCGAACCCCTTCTCTCTGGAGCTGGGGCGATGCGGCTACATAGGGCTGGAGGGGTCCCACCGCTGGTGATGGTGGCTCTGTGGTCATCCCGCCATTTCCGGCCTCCAATTCAACTATAACACATGTCAAAGTAAGCCTTGTTACAACAGGCGCATATTTTTTCTTTAAAATGTATAATATGTTTGAATTTTTCAATTGCTTTAGACGTAACAGGCATTTACAGAAGTGAGTCAGCGTTTGCGGGGGAGGGAGAGTGAAAAATTTTCTCTAGTTTACCTTGGTAAGATTCGAACCTAACACTCATCTCTTTAATACTTTTTTGTATTATTATTATTATAGCATGTTCAATTTTTCAATTGCTTTAGACGTAACCGACATTTACAGAAGTGCGTTAGCACTTGCGGAGGAGGAGAGTGGAAAAAAATTGTCTCTAGTTTACCTTGCTAAGATTTGAAGCTCAAACTCATCTCTTTAATACTTTTTGTATTATTATTATTATTACTATAGCATGTTCAATTTTTCAATTGCTTTAGACGTAACCGACATTTACAGAAGTGCGTCAGCACTTGCGGTGGAGGGAGAGTGAAAAAAATTGTCTCTAGTTTACCTTGCTAAGATTTGAAGCTCAAACTCATCTCTTTAATACTTTTTGTATTATTATTATTATTATTATTATTATTATTATATCATTTTAGCAGCGGAGATTACGTCTTAAGATACTTTTCGCTTTAATTGTTTCAACTACGAATGTGTCAATTTATTGAAAAAAAACGCCTGAGATTATGCTCGCGTAATGAATTGATAGCTATGATACTAGATGTTGTTTCTAACGCCTGCATAATGAGTGGATAGACAGCCCGCCGCACTTAACACAACGAAAGTTAGACACCTTAAAAGGGGTAGTAAAATTTGAGTTTATAACAGCTTTCTTTAAATCGGGGAAAAATATGTTCAACCCTTTTCAAAAAACATTTGTTTGGTTATCATAAGCTACTAGCTGCCTCCTATATTTGAAATATGTATCTAGAGGCAGCTGTATCCTTAACATGCATTACTTTATTTATAAAATAAGCACAACTTTTAAGATTATGTTTGGCGGTAAACAAAAGACGGTAATAAATTGACAGAGGAAATGTACAGCCCTTAACTAAAATACATTTTACTATATTAAGCCTGCTACGTGTAAACATACATAAGAACACGTAAACATTTAGACTGGAATTAAAAAAAGTCGCCCTAAAGTGTCAGCCAGACACAAATTTAGTACAAGAAGAATAAACTCTCATTTTAAACCCCTGTTTGGATTCGAACCCGTGGCACTGCATACATATAGTTTTTTAAATTGGTTACTATTACACATCATAAATTAAAGTGTATGGACTTATGTTTATGCAGAGTGAAACGTGACTGTCTAAAGTGTTGATTACAATTTTCTGACTTTGTACAGGAAATGAACCCGTGACCAGGAGACACTAAAATGATACTCGATCACATTGTAAAACGACAATTATAATTTTCTGTCTTTGAACCCGGGACCCTTTATTGAACAAAATAGTTGACTAAACCAGTATTTTCGCTTATCCCAAGAGGGAATTGAACCAAGGACTCCCCCCCAATGGCTCAGTATAAATCATACAGGTAGGATTTTTAATAAACGTTTAAGTAGCAATATAGTTTTCCTTGCTCTAAACTGTAAACACACGCATTCTTTTTACACTAAACGATGTAGTACAAGCTCACTGCTAGCAATTGTTTTCGACTCTGAGGGGCGATATAACAGGATTTGTGCGAGAGAGAGAAAGCTACACTGCCTACTGGCTACATGTAGAAGGTACTTACATAGCAGTCGGTCAAGGGTGTCCAAATCTGCCCAAACAGCGGGAGGTGCATTTCCCATGGCGACGAGGGGTACCGGTGGTAGGGGCGCGGGCGCAAAGATACAGGGAGAGGGCCTGGGGGCGACATCAGTGGCGTCGTGAGTGGCACCGATTCGTAAGGGCGCCTCCGGGGGAGTCGATGTCTCTACAACTGACGGTATGCACCCCCGAAGCCCTTCGTCTAAACCGTACGGATCCCAGTAGTCTGAAATTAAATAAATACAAATTAATTAGCATTTACAGGAAAAAAAACACCAACAAGACTCCAATATATATGTTTTTAGTCTGTTACTTACCCATCGACGCGTTAGCATCAGCGTTGCAAATTCCGTTTTCATCGAACAGTAGCAGCTGGTCCAGGCTATTGGGATCCTCCGGTTGTATATCCCCTCCAATCATCGGGGGCTCTTCAACTAACAAAAAAAAGAAGAACACCATTGTACGCCCCAGCTGTATTAGTCAACAAAAAAAAAACACCAGTTAAAATATACAGAAAAAAACTTACCTAAATTTAGAAAATTTTCTAGCGACTCGAAACTCATTTTTTTTGATGTTCGGCGGCGTCAATCACAAATTGAAATGACCAAATGTAATGAGCGGGTTCTATTTATACCCTCTTCAAAGAGCCTGCCGTCTGTAATGACCTAATACTCTAATGTGTCTCTGCGCATGCGCAACACAGACCTGTCCATAAGTCCCTTTGTAAATCCCGTTATTTCAGTAGTCGGCATCGACCCAGCGAAGTGGACGGAGGTGCCTGCTCGATGCTCTGTTCCACTGCCTTAAATATGAGTGAAGAATGACCCTGAGCACGGAACGAATCCTGGATAGCTCAGTGGTCAGAGCAATGGCGTACTAAGCCAGAGGTCACGGGTTTGGAACTTGAAACCTTACCTTAAATATTTTAATTTGTTTGGTAGAAAGACCAAAACTATAGTATGAAGAGCATATAGCTACTTTACCGGCGGTCAGTATCTATCAACATACTTGCTCGGTATGCGTTTGTTATTCACCTGCATCACAGGTAGCGTAGTCTAAGGCGTCACTGCCAATGCCTGGGAGGTCGCGGGTTTGATTCCCGTTCTGGTACATGACCATTCTAGGTGTCAGCCCTCCCGCAAACGTAGACCAAAGGTGTTTTTTCCGCACCCTTCGTGAAAATGCGGGTACATTTTCCGTCCTCCTATCTACTTAGCGGGGTTCATCATTGGTTTGACTTCGAACACTGAGGCAAATGCGGGTACACTATCCCAAGATATTAAATACCGTGTGTGAACTCGTCACCTTACCTTAAATATTAACAACATATTCTTACTAGTTTTTTTTATTGACAATCAACAATTAATTTACAAGCGCAATATTATTTAGGTCTTTGCCGACTGTGAGTACTTGACGTATGAATAGGGGATTCTGCCTGTTTAAAGTATATGCTGTATATCACATGACTTGAGACGTATGAATATGTTAAATAGTGAGTATTCAGACAGAACTTTTATTTGCTTTCTACCCTAGAATTATTTGTACTGCAGATCACCTGACTTGACGTATGAATACGGGGTTCTGACTGTTTAAAATATCACATGGCCTGGCGTATGATAAATACTCAGCAAATTGTTAAAGAAAACCTTACATTGACTTATTTATTATTTGTAAACTCTCCTAGAAACCTTACATTAACTAAACTGGCTTTCGATGCCATCTAGTGGGCCGATAAGCAAGCACGACAAACCCTGTACGGCAATTAAATAATATTAATATAATATTAAATATTAAATAATGTATAACCTTTACACATGTTCCTATGTTAAATACCTAGGGGAAAAAAAATCATGGCGGCTATATATATTTTGATAACATAAATAATAACTTTTACATAAGTTTATAAGTAAAATATCGAGGAAAAAAAATCACGGTGCTTATGTAGTATAGTCTTTTGCTATAGTAGTGCCTTAAACCATGTGGTCATTCTTTATGTTACGTGCAATGATAAGCTAAATACCCGTTTTCATATTCGTTATACAGATACAATTACCGAGGATTAGCCATTTAATTTATCTGTACTTAGTCCGCTCTTGCAGAGGGCGAGAGAATTATTAACATTGAGTCGAAGTTGTGCGGTGTTATCGCCTATTAAGGGGTAACTAACTAATCGGGCCGTCGGTAAGGCGCTCAGTAATTTGATGGTCTCTGGTTCGAATCCAATCTAGACACACGAATTACAAACTAACTTAGCTATAGAACAGTAAATTCACCGTGCAAACGGGCGTCGCTAAAATCTACCCTCCCTCAGTGCATCTGAAGGTACTCTCGCAAATGTTGAGTGCATTGATGTGTGGGCTTAAACTTTCATAGGGATATAGTTGCGAACATTAAATTCAATATTATTCCTCCGTTGCGAGCTGACTTGGGCCGTCAGCTTTCACGGAATGTAAAAGCGAATCTGCCGTTTAACGGGACTTTTCATAGCGGCCTTACAGGTGTCTATTTTGAGAAACACAATGACTCCTCAAGGTGAATGGAGGTTATTGCTCGGTACGTCGCCCCCAGAAGGTAATGACCGGGGAGGGGGGAAAACCAGGATGAACAACCCCGGCTCTGAGGGAGGGGTGGGGAGGGAAAAGTGAAAGGCTGAGTTGGTCATCAGAAGCCAGCGAGCCAGCTTGTGTCATTTAATATCCGGCATCCGGAGGAGAAAGACGTGGAGCGCGAGCCCCGGGTGGCTCTATGCTTCAGCAAATAAACTACAGCGCCCTAATTGATGAATAAAAAACACCTCTATCCTACCAATCGGAGGAGAAAGACGTGGAGCGCGAGTGGCTCTATGCTTCAGCAAATAAACTACAGCGCCCTAATTGATGAATAAAAAAACCTCTATCCTACCAATAATAACTCCAACGCCTCTATCCTACCAATTAACTAATTAATTAATTAACAATAATCAATTAACTATAATTAATAAAAAAGAACCAACATGTCCAGGGTTTGTAGGGGAGGGGAAAACCAACAGCCAATCAGAGGAAAGTAGGGCAGCGGAAGGAGGGGTGGGGGAAGGAGGGGAGCAGCCAATCACAGAGCAGGAGGCGTGGTCACGTGACCAAATCCCACCAATCCCAGCCTGTTTTGATCAGCCATCCCCACTACTCCCCCTTACAATACCCATACCCTCACTAGGCCTATTCTTTCTTACTGCTCAGTAGAGTTTCATGTATAGCTCCCCTCACTAATTTTAGACCCTGTCTGGGCTCGAATGAAGGTTCTATAGATTTGTACAGGCTGATTTAGGCACGAAGTAACATTTTTGAAAGCAAAGTTACTAAAACCATTTTCACGTATTCATATCGCACGCCATTTTGACTGTAACTTTTGATAGATTATTTTTTAGCACCGTGTCTTACTACCCGTTAAATATTATATGCTTATATACTAATTAAGTTAATCATTTTAGGGATTAGGAAGTTTATATTTTAAAGGAATTGTACCCTAATTTTGTGGAGAGAGAGGTGGAAAACCATTTTGGGGGGAAAAACTTCAGTAGCCTACACCCAACCGAGATTCAAACCTTGTTCTTCCCGTCATTGGCAGTCTAGTCTACTGCGAGAGTAGCGCTTTAGACCGTGTTGCTACCGAAGCGGAGTTGATAGATATTATCAATACATATAAAATTACCATAATAATATAGTGCATTTTTATCATTGTTGACCTAAACAAATATGTTTGTATTCTCTAAAAGTGTCTTCTACCAGAATCTCTGTATAGTAAACCTTCATAGCCAGGCAGCCATGACTAATCTCAGGAAAAATGGACTTGATTACTTACATTTTGTTACTAAGTGAATTGTTTAATACCAGAGTCTCGCCTTAAGCCGGTACTCTTAAGTGAAATACTGATCTTGTCACCTTCATCTTTTCCTGTGCATTACCAGTTGCGCATTAACACGCACTATAAACATGTTGAACACTCGAGACAGAAATTACCCATCAATCAACATTCACTTCTGTTTTACGTCTAAGACTGTCATACCATTCAGTGGATAGGATTATAAATACCTTATCTTCATTAGGATATAGTATCCCCTTTCTAATAAAAATAACTTTCGGAGCAACAGAAAGTTACCCATAATTTCACAACTAGTTTGTTTTGAAACTGACTAAACTGGTTTCACAAAACAAACTACGGGTCTTAAGCTGGGTTTATAATTATCCATAACACATTGCTAATAGCGAATAGTGCATAACACATAGCGCATAGCACATAGTGCGCGAGATGTTGAAACACATTATTTTCAATAATAGAGTTCATAATTGTTACATAGTGAATATTGTAAAGCGCTTAGAGCTGGTTTAAGATTCATTATTTATTCGTTATGCATGGACATGAGTATAGACAGCCCTTGTGTTTTGTGTGCTCTTGTTTGAAAATACCTTGTGGTAGCCATACTTGTTATTAACGAACTATCTTTGTTTTAGAATCAATGACTACAAGTGTAAATACAATGAAAATAAAGGGGTGATATTACATTTTTGATTTTGTTAGTGAGTGGTATACCAAAATATTAATGACAATAATAAAATTAGAACTAAGATACAATTCAAGTTTGATTTAGTAGTACAGGCACCACTTAAATTAGGTTAATTTTATGTTTTAAAATATACATTTAAACAAACTTTTTTTTTCAAGTGAAATTTTTTTAATAACTTATTTTTTAGTCCAAAGAGGTTAGACCAGTTCAATTTAAGTAAGAATTTAAGCACTGCGATTAATTATAAACCGTTGTATTTTTCTTATGAGTGGTGCATTGTGCGATACGCACTATTCACTACTATTTACACGTGATTAAAAACCCAGACTTAATGATCTATATTCACTCAACAGGCCCACAATTTACACGCGTCTACAAAATTAGTAAAACTGGAAAAACTAAGGGAATTTTTTGTGCCTGAAAATCTCACGAGAAAACACAAGGAATTACAGACACAAAAAAAAAAGTATTGAAATATTCGTGAACTAACCTTTAAACATTAATTCTTAGGAATTTTGCATGGATGGAAAAGCAAATTGAAGAAATAAATACTGTTTCGAAACAATATCTTACTCCCTCTTCCTTTTTTTCCCCTTCTGGAACATTGGGTTGTGTAACGATTTCATACATTTCCTCATCAAGATAAAAGCTTCCTGTTATAAACAGCAATTACATTACTTCACACGAGTCAATTTGGTGGAAAATGGAATTGCATTCCTTTATGCTAGTCTCGTGTGTGTAAAAAATGGGAATTACTTCTTGGAAATACAGGAAATTTTGTGTTGAGAAAATACTGGCAGCCCTGACCATTCTCAACTACTGTGTAACGAGAACTTAATGCTGTCTAAAAATAGAATCATTGGGTTTAAAAAAAAAACTCTTGACATTATGATGCCAATTAAAGGCGATGACAAGACTTAAAAAGTAGGTTTAAGAAAACTAGAGATCTCTCTATAAGGGCAATCTTTGTTTTGTCTTCTCTCAAGCGGTTCATTTTTATCTCCCTCAGATGCGCAATAGGGTATTGCGCATGTCAGTCTTACCTTGTTTAGGATTTTATTTAAATTATTACAATTCACACCAAAGGTGTTTTTAAAAAATCTTTTTGTGCTCTATGTCTTACCACCCGTACGGGATCTCCACATTTAACTACACTATTGGTATAGGAATGAGGATGGCACAACCTTTAGAAATGCACCCACGTTTGTGGGGAGGGAGAGTGAGAAAACCTACTGGTAAACCAGACAATACGGAACTGATGCCTTAGTCTGTACGCCATGTGGGTTATATTACTTTAATTTATATAAAATGTATACATTAATTTAGATTGATGATAGCTTTCTAAATAAAAGTGATCCTTCAGTAGTAGTAATAACCTATTTTGAAAAATGTATTTTGATTTGAGTTTTTTATAGGAAAGGGATTTTATTACGTGTAGTAAAGAAAAATTGCCAAAATAAACATATTTTCTTTTTTCGAACTAAATGTAAATTAGTTTAACTTGTATTCTCATAATATTACATATTTAATAAATGAATGTCGTCTCTGGGTTACATCAATATGTAGGCCAGTCTGTGGAAAGATTGGTCAGAACTAATGCATCGTTGTCCAGGAGACGACATCCTTTTCACTTTTGGTAGAGAATCTTTCCCTGTTACGGAGTGATGAGGTGAGGGTTTGATTATAATGAATATTACGGGGGGAGGGGACCGGAGGCAATTAAGTTTTTCTTATCTAACTTAAACATAATTAACTAAACCCTGATGACCATGGGAATAATTACTCTTTCAAGAATAATACCCGGTATCAGGCGGGAATCTAACCCAGGACCCTTATGTCAGCAACCAGGGGTTTTTACTACTATAACACTAGGCTGGTCACATATTAATACAACTTTGTTTTGTTTCAAATCTTGTTATAAAACAAACAAATTTGTGTGATAACATCTCAGTGGCGAAAACACATAAACAAAATGCAAAGCTTTTTTGTGTGGGGGTATTTAACATGCACCTCCTGAGACTGTGGTTATATCAACACTCAACATATAAACTAACTTAATACTAATACAAACAAATCTGTGGTTATATCAACACTCAACATATAAACTAACTTAATACTAATACAAACAAATCTGTGGTTATATCAACACTCAACATACAAACTAACTTAATACTAATACAAACACATCTGTGGTTATATCAACACTCAACATACAAATTAACTTAATACTAATACAAACACATCTGTGGTTATATCAACACTCAACATACAAACTAACTTAATACTAATACAAACACATCTGTGGTTATATCAACACTCAACATACAAACTAACTTAATACTAATACAAACACATCTGTGGTTATATCAACACTCAACATACAAACTAACTTAATACTAATACAAACACATCTGTGATTATATCAACACTCAACATACAAACTAACTTAATACTAATACAAACACATCTGTGGTTATATCAACACTCAACATACAAACTAACTTAATACTAATACAAACACATCAGGTCCGAAACCCGTAAAATGTATTGGGAGCTACCATTGATGGCTTGAGGTGAAGTTATCAACAAGAAACGGCAAGGAATTTATTTTAAACATTAAATACTTCTTGAGGCAATTTAAAGTTGTTTTAGACATAACAGGGATTGAAGGTTTCATGAATGTTACGAGGCTCTTAACAATCCCCTAGAGGTTATGAAAGAAGGGAGATTTAGCCCCCAAAACTACCCCTTACCTCCTCGGTATGCCCTGAAACATAGAACCCAGTCGTCCGACCTATGATTCACCAATTTCCGAGTGATGCCAAGAACCAAACCCAAGACCCCCTGGTTCAGTAGTTGGACAAGACTTGCAGCTAGGGAGAGAGGGAGGGGGAAGGAAGGATCATCTTATCTAAGTGAGCCGTATAAAAACATGTTGTAACATGTTGTCCACCCCATTTAGCTGCGGTTCCGCCAGGAAAGTAGTTGATGAGTTACGAGACTGAAATATGACTCACGACTCTATAAGCGCGGTCGACGAACGACAAAGGTTTCTGTACAGAAAAACCTTATTGACCGCAGCCTCTCATAACTTGAGTGGCGTCATCGTCTTACGAGAGAATTAAGGTTTCCATCCCAAAACGTTTCGAAACGTGTTTCGCTTGGTATTTTCTTCGACGTGTCCATGGCAACATTGGATGGGACGTGCCCTAAAACTAGGACATATTCAAAATAATGGCTTTCCCACTTCTTCAGAATATGTGGTTATTTAACTCAAATTTGATTGTTTGGTTTGTTTCCATCTAGTAAATTAAGAGTTGCTTGGTTTTAAATTGAAGATGATGATAATAATAATAATAATAATAATAATAATAATAATAATAATGGCGTGTCCGGGCCATAACACTCGAGGCCCAGTTTATGGAAAGATTATCCAGTACCTTTGTCCAGGGGATGCTTGAATGAACTGATCGTACATTCCTTCCATGGAGGCTCTTTCCATCTACCGATCAGATGATGATAGTGGATTTGACGGGATGAAGCCAATGAAGATCTTAACCTATCCTGGTGACCATGGGTATTGTTCCATTTTCGAGGAAAATCTCCCGGTACCAGTTGGGAATCGAACCAGGGACTTTTAGGTCAGCAACCAAGAGTTATGACCACTATACCACGAGGTCATTTATTTTAATTGATGATATAAAACTATTGATAATATTTCGTAGATTTATCACGCCTATCTCTAATAGACAGACACATTATTGCTAGGATTTATCATCATAAAAGCAGGTCAGACGATACTAACACCTTAGTCTGTGTGCCAACCGGTTCATATAACATGCCAACTATTCCTATAGAAAAGGCGTAAGGGTTATTAACCTTTTTACGATTAAATACCTCCAATAGTTTTCCTTATATATCCCCATACTCCCTTCACCAGACTGTCGAAATAATCATCGCCCTCATCAGTATGTCTACAAATTATGGCAATACCTTGGTTTTACTTTACATATGGATAGCTAGGAACAGAACAGCAGAAATAAAATTATCAGGAATGTATCTTATTTATTGATAGAAAAATGGTAAATCACAAATACACTATCCGTATTTGATAACGATGATATATTAGTATAATATAACTTGTCCCATACCTCCAGATAAGAACCCCTTCTCTAGAATATAAATGTTAGATCTATAAAACAAAGAACTGGAGCTTCTTTTATTCTAAATGTTCATCTCAGTTAAATGTTCTACTCTTGACATCAATTCGGCGTATTTTATGTTCACAGGTCAATCCCGTGGATACGAGCGTCGAGATCAACCAGGGAAAATATGAGGAGAAAGAGACGCTGTTCTCCAACATGTGCTTGCCAACGGCTGAGGCTCCATTGCCTGCGCCAGGCGTCACGGCGGTAATTTCTGCCTCCTCTAACCCGGAGGACAAATCTAGAGACACGAGCGCTGACCTAGGCTCCGAACTCGGCGGCAAACAGACCACCAGGAGATCCAGTAAGGCGAAGCGAGTGAAAAGTTATCTTAAAAAATGCAAAGACGCTGCCCTAGGGGCGTCTTCGAGTTGCCACGACGATGCTGACCTTGAGACTCGGGCGTCTACGGACCGGACTGACAAGTCGACATCTTCAGAACCTCCTCAGGTGGAGAATTGTTCGGTGGAAAAGTTCGGTACGGTGAAAACTCGTAGTTCCAAGCGTAGGAGTTGGAGCAAGGAGAAATCCTGTACCTCTTGGTATGTCGAGGGAGGTTCTTCCTCCTCCTCCTCCTCGACGAAACTCAAGGTTGAGCCTCCTCCTCCGACAGATCCTCCTCAAGACGAGGACCACTTGGTTTCTGTCATCGAGATCGTTTCCTCCAACAGAGAGCAGCCGAACAACGTGTCCGTGGTCAGCGTCGGTGACGTCCGTGTCGAGGGTTGTGAGGAAGGATCCAAGGACGAACCGATGCTGGAGGAGTTTGGTGCCAAGGCGTTGGAGGCCGACGCAGAGCGTCCTGGACGAAACGGAGAGAGCGATGTGATTGACTCTCGGACCGAAGGTGGGACGTTGACGGTGATTGTCCTTGGCTCCCGTGGCAAGGGTCCTGTGTTCGAGAACGAGGTAGAGGGACGGATGGTTGAGGAATCCTCGGAGGATGCGACGCTTCTAGTCCTGGATGCAACCAACGACACAGAGGTAAGATTATAACAAACTAACAAACTATCACGACAGATTTATTTCAGATACTGATAGTGGATTTGTTGTGTGGCGTCGTTAGAGTGACAGCTATGGTGAGGGGCTTTCAGTAGACAAGAATATCTCAACACTTGGTTATTATGGATATCCTAAACATATTCTAGCACAGTAGGTGGACAATCTATCAATTCTGGCCTTTTATGAGTTTATTTAACGAATTACAAAGTTTGAAATAATCTCAATATAGTATTAAACACTTACCCAGGTGGTAAAACCTCCCCATCACCCCCTGAAATGGGATTGGTGACGCCTCCTCAGAACTTTACTAACAAATTATTGGACGGAAGTAACGTAATTATAAATGCTTTTTTTCAGACACTTTACATATCTGAGCTATCAATGTTTTATCAAATTCCTCATACAAAATTTCGAGCCAGAATCTTCATAAGACCTCCGGACTGCGTTTAAGAATAGTGCCTTGGCGCTCTCAGCCACGGCAGAGCTAAGAGGTTTATTGAGAGCACTAAGGTACCATTCTGAAACGCCGCTTGAAATTTTCGGATACATTCAGATAATTCTTTTTCAAATCCAAGATGAGGAATTCAAACATAAAATTAGTCGTGTGTAAATCCTTTATAATTGAAAAGTTTTCTTTAACTCCGCGTCTTACTACCTAGTCAGGTTATACGCATAAGTACTAATTACGATAATGAGTTAGGGATGAGGAAGATTGTATTTAGAGGAAGTGTATTTACGAGGAGGGAGAGTGGAAAACCATTTTGGAAAAAAACACCCTCAATACACCCAACCAAGATTAAAATGCTAATCTCCTTGTCATCAGCAGTCTAGTCTTTTGTGAGAGTGACGCCTTAGACCATACAGCCACCGAAGCAGGTGAGAAGTTTTAGGTAGTCCAGATATGTTAAGGTGGGTTGGAAGGGGACGCGAGCTTAGGTACGTATTTTTGCAGTTTTTATGGCAAGATAACCCTGTTTTTGACACACACAAAAATCACTTCAGTAACAACGTTTAATTAATTTTCCTTACATGGAAATAAAAAGTTGTTGAATATCTTCATGAATATAGTGGGAATTTATTAGAAACCTTTTAAGATTAAATGAATATTTAAAAAAATTCCTATGGCAGATATTAAAAAACTGTTGATATTACCATGTTTAGTTAATAAAACTAAACGTATATATCTACTGCAGCAACATTTTATTTATTTTGGCAAACAAACAATAATGTTTTTCGTGAACAAAATTACCAAAATTGGTACCTCAAATTGTATTCACCCCACCAAAGAGATCTGGACTCGCAGAAACATTCAACGTTTCCATTTATATGTATTTGTTCTCACGGCTAGTCTGTTCTCTCAAGTGAAAATATCAAGAGTCATCTCGCTAAACAGGACATCTTTGTCTCCACACTTTTCCGTCTTTTACTTTCTTGGATTGCAGAAGATTGTAATCCTCTTTAACCGCAGACCTGTACGCGCCAATCTCCCAGAAACGTTAATAACTC
>JBCFYV010001997.1:0-44420 GCA_039000515.1 Timema cristinae | reverse complement strand
TATTTGTTTTAAGAGCCGTTTTTAAGATATTCCAAAAATTTCCTGGTGTATACATGAGTTGATCCGTATACATTCTAATTCTTTATTCCAACACATTCCTTATTTATTTTATTTAAATGACTTCCTGAGTGTCCATATTTATGATAATGCCACAGTATGTACGTAGCTAAGCGGAGAAGGTGTATACGACATGTTCTTACTTGAATTTTCTTCTTGGCGTTGTTTCTTAATGATAGATGGATGAATTCCTTTAATAAATAGCCTGTTTGGAAGGTGTTTGAATAAATAAGGGCATCGTCTACATATATGAATTTAGATCCACAAATTTGGTGGCGATCCAAACTCAATTAACCTCATCAGGCTCCTATCCATTGGTGAAGCCTGATAGCGCCTTCTCGCCTTTGCATAGGAGCGTGATGAGTGGTGTCTATTGTCAGAAAAAATGAATGAATCCTCAAAAACCCCAGAAGAACGACTTACAATGTATCTCTACCATCCTCTTGAGATGGATTTCTAGAAGATGAGGCTGGTTCCCTAGAAGTGGATGATTCCCTGAAGGGGGCTGGTTCCATGGAGGTGGTTGAATGACTGGAGGTGGCTGACTCCCTGGAGGTGGATGAATCACTGGAGGTGGCTGACTTTCTGGATGTGGCTGACTGACTGGAGGTGGCTGACTCACTGAAGGTGGCTGATTCCCTGAAGGTTGCTGACTTTCTGGAGGTGGCTGATTCCCTGAAGGTGGCTGACTCCCTATTGGATTGACTTACCAATTGATCTTTCTTGTGATATTCACACGCCTTCATTATAAAATAACGAGTCTTCTCATCGAATACAGATGTTTTCTTCATGTGAGCAACAACTCCTTGAGTCAACATCATGGACTTGGAATGCTCCGTACTGAAGGAAGAAACTTGTTGACCTGACACGGAAGGTGGACTGGACCGACTGGACGACCTTACAATATTACCACGAATGGGAGTTGTTCCTGATGATGACGCTACCGGTTCAAGAGAAGAAGGGTCTTGTTGGCTTAATCCGGAAGGTGGCTGACTTAACGATGTTCTCTCAGATGGGTCTTCTTGTCTTGATAGGGAAGGTGACTGACTTTCTGACCTATACTTACCATTCCATTTAAGTGTCCTCTTGATCTTTTGTACACTGGTGGCGGCCGTCAGTTCCCCTGGAAAAAAATGTTCATCTCGAACAGGTTGTTTGGACGATGGCATCCCATCGTCCGGGCACCCAGCGGTGATAGGGGTGCCCCTTGTCGCTCAACATCAACTGCAACAAACCATCACAAGAACAATATTATATTGAGTAGGAAAAACTTTTTAAGCATTGATGAAGTATAAAGCTGGCTTTTACAACTAATGGTTTTATAAAAAAAAAGGCTAAAGGTTGGCTAGCAAAACGTTTAATAATTTTGCTCATATTTAGAATAATATGAACAGATATATTTGATTGGTAGTTTTTGGAGAACTTATTGTAAAAAAATTGATACTAAATACTTCTACACTTTGCTCAATTGAAAATATTTGAATAAACAATTAATTCAAAATTGCCTAACTATAATGATTTCTTATTCAGTCCACCTCTTTACATCCTACCTCTATCTTGAGATAGTTCTATCCAGTCCACCTCATTACGGCCTATCTCTAATTTGAGCTAGTTTTATCCAGTCCAACTCATTACACCATATCCCTATCTTGAGCTAGTTCTATCCAGTCCACCTCATTACGGCCTATCTCTAACATAAGCTAGTTTTATCCAGTCCACCTCATTACACCCTATCTATATCTTGAGCTAGTACTATCCAGTCCACCTCTTTACGTCATATCCCTATCTTGAAATAGTTCTATCCAGTTCGCCTCATTACACCCTATCCCTATCTTGAGCCAGTCCTATCCAGTCCACCTCCTTACACCCTATCCATATCTTGAGCTAGATATATTCAGTTCACCTATTACAGCTTATCCCTATCTCGAGTTAGTCCTATCCAGTCCACCTCATTACACCTTATCCCTATCTTGAGCTAGTTCTATCCAGTCCAACTCATTACACCCTATCTCTATCTGGAGGTAGTCCTATCCAGTCCACCTCTTTACGTCATATCTTGAGATACTCCTATCCAGTCCACCTCTTTACATCCTAAACCTATCTTGAGCTAGTTCTATCCAGTCCACCTCTTTACATCCTAAACCTATCTTGAGCTAGTTATATCCAGTCCACCTCATTACAGCCTATCTATATCTTGAGCTAGTCCTATCCAGTACACCTCATTACACCATATCCCTATCTTGAGTTAGTCCTATATGGGCCACCTCATTACATCCTATCCCTTTCTTGAGCTAGTTCTATTCAGTCCATCTCTTTACATCCTATCCCTATCTTGAGCTAGTTCTATCCAGTCCACCTCATTGCAGCCTATCTCTAACTTGAGCTAGTTTTATCCAGTCCACCTTATTACACCCTATCTTGAGCTAGTTATATCCAGTCCACCTCATTACGGCCTATCCCTATCTCGAGTTATTCCTATCTAGCTCCATTCATTACACCTTATCCCTATCTTGAGTTAGTCCACCTCATTACATCCTATCCTTATCTTGAGCTAGTTCTATCCAGTCCACCTCTTTACATCCTATCCCTATCTTGAGCTAGTTCTATCCAGTCCACCTCATTACAGCCTATCTCTAACTTGAGCTAGTTTTATACATTATAACTTCTTACACCCTATATTGAGCTAGTTATATCCAGTCCACCTCTTTACGGCCTATACCTATCTCGAGTTAGTCCTATCCAGCTCGACTCATTACACCCTATCCCTATATTGAGTTAGTCCAGCTCACTACATCCTATCCTTATCTTGAACTAGTTCTATCCAGTCCAACTCAATACACCTTATCCCTATCTTGAGCCAGTTCTATCCAGTCCAACTCATTACATCCTATCTCTAACTTGAGCTAGTTTTATCCAGTCCACCTCATTACAACCTATCTTGAGCTAGTTCTATCCAGTCCACCTCATTACATCCTATCTCTAACTTGAGCAAGTTTTATCCAGTCCACCTCATTACACCCTATCTTGAGCTAGTCCTATCCAGTCCACCTCATTACACCCTATCCCTATCTTGAGCCAGTCCTATCCAGTCCACCTCCTTACACCCTATCCATATCTTGAGCTAGATATATTCAGTTCACCTATTACAGCTTATCCCTATCTCGAGTTAGTCCTATCCAGTCCACCTCATTACACCTTATCCCTATCTTGATCTAGTTCTATCCAGTCCAACTCATTACACCCTATCTCTATCTGGAGGTAGTCCTATCCAGTCCACCTCTTTACATCATATCTTGAGATACTCCTATCCAGTCCACCTCTTTACATCCTAAACCTATCTTGAGCTAGTTCTATCCAGTCCACCTCATTACACCCTATCCCTATCTTGAGCTAGTCCTATCCAGTCCACCTCATTACGGCCTATCCCTATCTCGAGTTAGACCTATCCAGTCCACCTCATTACATCCTATCTTGAGCTAGTTATATCCAGTCCACCTCATTACGCCTAATATTTTTCAGATTCAATCTAATGTTATCCTCTTATCTGTGTGTCCAGGTCTTCCCAATGGTTCTACCGTCCAGTACCATGATCTCTGTCATCGAATCTTATATATATTTGCACTGTATGTTCCGAATGTAGAAATCTTAACGTGAAATAATTTTTGTTTTGTTTCAAGAGTCACCTAAATACATGCGGTGACGCTTAATGACAAAACCATTCTAATGTATTTAGACGTTATTTGGCCATTCATTGAGGGAAAATCGCGATTTAGAGAAGGTTTTATACCGCGTATCATTTTACCGATAAAATGTCGTAATTACCCACTTCGACGGTTGCACGGTCAAAGGTGTCGCTCTCTCAGTAGACTAGACCACTGAAGATGGGCGATCGAGTTTAGAACCTCGGCCGGGTGTACTGAGAGGATTGGTTTTCTACTCTCACTCCACGCAAATGCAGGTACACTTCCTCTCAAATTGAATCTTTCTTAGAACATCAGCGTAAGACGACGACTTTAAATAAGGTAATAATGATACTGAGTCTAGATAAACTCGCATATGAATGGGTAGCATTCAAGTGACATGATACTCTTACCGTACAAGTTCTCCCGCAACCAGCCAAACGCACTCAGGCTCGTTAAACCCCTGGTACGATAACCAGGAGAGCTCACCTCCGGTAGCATCCTAATTCTAGCGCTCGGTCAATACATATACCTGAGCCGTGCTCATGATCGTAAATCTATATTACCTATGGTTGAAATCCGGCTGAACCTTTGTTCGAGAGAGAGACGAATGGTGGAACATTTATGGCAAACTAAGGGATGATTGTCGAGAGCAGCTACATGATCTAGCCCTCCTCCTGCCTACAGGTTCAGAGGTTCGATCCTCCTCGACGCTTGTAACGTTTCATCTCAGTCACGTCTCCGGTCTAGAGAACTGAGATTAATACGTCGCGTCGACTAACATGCTTCATCACTCTTATAGACTCAAGCTATACTCGTCCATCAGTCCTTCTTAGAGAGGGAAGAAAGGAGTTAAGCGGGTTAGATAAGCAGAGTTCAGCTCGAGGGTTGTGGGAGAGAGAAAACCAACATGTTTCCTCTTTTATGTCCCCCTCTACATCGAACGTTTGGATTTTCCCACACTTCCCAATCAGCCTTGACCTTACTCGGCAAGTTCCTCTCGTGTAAGGGTCCCCTCTAATCTTCGAAACGATGCATACAGACGGAGGTTACCCCTGTTCCAAAAAAAACCATCAGAGCACATGACAGAGCTCCTGGTCCGTGATACATTAGGAGAGGGAGGGAGAGACATGTATGTTTCCTTCAGGTTCCCGACATCTTAGCTAAGGGGATCCCGGCATGGCCTCGGAGAAGGTTTGGGATAGGGATAGGGTGTAAGGAGACGGACTGGGTAGGACTAACTCAAGATAGGAATAAGGTATAATGAGGTGGATTGGATAGAACTATCTCAAGATAGGGATAGGCTGTAATGAGGTGGACTGAATATAACTAGCTCAAGATAGGGATAGGGTGTAATGAGGTGGACTGGATAAAACTAACTCAGGCTGTAATGATGTGGACTGGATATAACTGGCTTAGGGTGTAATGAGTTGGAGTGGATAGAGCTAGCTCAAGATAGGGATAGGCTTTAATGAGGTGAACTTAATATAACTAACTCGAGATAGGGTGTAATGAGGTGTACTGGATAGGACTGCCTCACGATAAAGATAGGATGTAATGAGAGGGATGGGAGAGGACAAGCTCAAGATAGATATAGGGTGTACTGGATAGAACTAGCTCAAGATAGGAATAGGATGTAATGAGGTGGACTGGATAGAACAAGCTCAAGATATGGATAGGATGTAATGAGGTGGACTGGATAGGACTGCCTCACGATAAAGATAGGATGTAATGAGAGGGATGGGAGAGGACAAGCTCAAGATAGATATAGGGTGTACTGGATAGAACTAGCTCAAGATATTAATAGGATGTAATGAGGTGGACTGGATAGGACTAGCTCAAGATAGGAATAGGATGTAATGAGGTGGACTGGATAGAACAAGCTCAAGATGTAGCAATTATTGCGACAAGGCGTCTAAAAAAGGGAGAGTCAACAAGAACAGCGCTTACCCAATTTCACCGACCGGACGAGCGAGCGGAAAAGGACGTCCACACACGATAACAACAGTGCAACATCTAAGAGCGATGATCCTAGTGCTGCATTTTGCCGCTACGCACCACCACTTGTCTCAAGAACATGGACGCCGAGAACAGCGTGGAAGAGCCTAGGCCTTGATAGAATGTTCTCAACGCACCTAGTACCACGCATCTCCCCCTTTCCATGTGTTTATAATCTGTGATCCCCTCCTTGGTGTAATTCCGTCTCGAGTGTTCGATAGTTGCGCCATATAAGAGACTGTTCACCAAGATAGCAGCCACTCTTGGATTAGGCTCGGACATTGACGAAGCTTAGGCTTCAAAGGCAGACTCATATAATGTAAGGAGAAATTCTTTTTCGGCTTAAAAATAAATATTATGTAATTTTCTAAAATTCCTTTTGGCTTTACGTATATTTATTGTTATTTACCGTCATAGATGAATATTCATTTATTTTACTAAATATTAAAATAACTTCACTTATGTTACGCATGATAAATAGGACTTTACTTATAATACAAAGTAATGTGGGGAAGTTTTTAAGGCGAGTTTTGAATTTTTTCTAAGGTTAGCCAAATCTTGTTTATCAACTTGGATGCAGTTATTTAACTTTAAAATTATGTTTTCAAAGCGTGTTGTCTTAATATCCATATTAAGAAGTTTTATAATATTAGGCCTTAATGACTTAGTTGTTGGAATGCGGGATGTTAATAATTATTCTTGTATAGTTAACGTTATGTATCTAACTTAGGTTTGCATAGTTCGTGAACGTGGCAGAATGGTAATAATAATTTTTTCTTATGATAAAGTTAGGAATTATCCTTAACGTTTAATGTGAGAATTTCTAAGTTTATTCTGTATTACTTCTAATTTTGGAGGATTCCGGAATTTGTGGAGACGTCATGCGTAGGCTGATCTTTAATGGGGCAATCACGGAACTATAATACTGTTAGTTACAATTTTGACTTGCACTAAAATAAGTCATTGCTAAAATTCTCATTTAAGTTTTTTATATTGTTATACGCCATGTTTATAATGCTAGACATTAAAATTTAATACACGTACTATAATAGAAAGTCTTGTAAAAAACAATAATAATAGATTGTTATTATTCAGCTTTTACAGATATTGTATAAAAAAAAAAAGAATATGCTTAGATTCTTTGAAGAAGTGATATGTTCTTGAATATGAGGCTACATGAAATAAAAGTAAAGTTTCATTAAGACATGAATTTTTTTACTATTATAATTATGCCATTTATCCTTAGGTTTAGATACATATAATTTTGTTGTCCTTTTTAACTTAGCCTTCGTCCTCGTCGTATTAACACTAAATTGGTCACTGAAGGAGAACAGTGAGATTACCCTCCTTCTAGGAGATGGGTTGTGTACCCTAATATATTTCACAACAAAAAACATAATATTGTTTACACTTCGCACTCCTATTTTTCTAAATTATTTAATAAAATTAAATTTTTTTTTGTATTGAATCCCTCTAATATCTAGAGCTTGGGATTACAAGCTGCGCGACTCTGCTAATAGAGTGCGCGTAAGTGTAACTTCACTATAATAATTGTGTTTTTTGAACTGTTTCATGAACTCATCCTCCGACATGGCCACCCCACCGGGAAGCATGATCAGCAGCAGATCCGAGATCTATGGACTTAAACTTGGAGATCTTCACCGGGAGCTCAAGGCCAGAAACATATCATTCCACCCCGAAGCTACTGTGGGGGCGTTGCGATCCATGCTGTCTGAGGCTTTCAGTAAGTCAGACAAAAAGATAATGATAATATTAGTTATGACATTAGCCATCCCTCTCTGGAACAAGTCGAGTCAGGCAAGTCAGATCACTTAGGTTTAAATGGGGCTCGTGAGCAAGCTATCCCCCCCCCGGTAACTCAAGTTAGTCATCAGCCGGTGACAGTCTCCTCTAAAACTCAGAGTAAAGTAGTAAGTGAACGTTTGAAACAACTTCCTGTTTGTGATGGTCAGTCCTGTGCCAATCTATTTAATTTTCTGTTAGAGGCTAATAGAATTGCTAAACTTCGGCTGGTAGACGATATTGAATTCCTTACATTATGTTTAGGGAGAACGTCAGGTTTTTTAGCGCACCTAGTTTCCGAATGTTTACAATTAGGCATTTCATGGAATGGGGTAAAAGGTCTTATCCTTGAGTCGTTGTGTTCTAGGAGAGAGAAAGAGAAACTTTATAATGAGAAATTGAGGCGTTTTCAAGGGCCCCAGGAACCATTTCGGTTATTTATCCTGGCTATCTCTGAAACCGCGGAGATATTAAATCTCAACCTAGCGGAGGAGGAGGTAGTGGAGATTATTTTAGAAAATGTTTCCCCGTTGACGCGGAGACATTTTATATTTTCATACAAACCATCCACCCTGGCAGAATTATATTCATTGGCCAGTAATATTGAGGGTTCATTACTAGCAGAAAAAGAGTACCTTGAAAAATTTCCTGCGCGAGTTCAAAATAGCTTCACTCAGAATAGGGCAGTTTCAGCCGCAGCGACTGCTCCACTTGGCCCTAGTATTTCTGCCGACCGGGGAGTAAGGCCCCTTGGAGTTATTAGGTCGGGAAGACGAGTAGACGTATCTCGCGTTAAGTGTTTTCGTTGTGGTCATTTTGGGCATTATCAACGCGACTGTACGGCGGGAAACGCTTAACGTGGAGGGTAGAAAGGGGGGCCGCTTCACAAAAAAAGTATAATTCCCCTTGTTCTCCTGTTGTTAGAGTTACGGTTGGATCTAAGGATGGTTTTGCTTTGATAGATACGGGCTCTAGTGGATCCTTTATTAACTCTACATTTTTGGATGGCATTATTAGTTCACAGAAAGTTCATGTTGAAAATATGGTTACTAAGCCATTTATAGTGGGAAATGGAGAGTTATTGATTGCAAGTAAGAGGGTAAAAGTAACCCTAAAAATAGCTGGTTTTTCTTGGAAAAGAAGTTTGTTTTGTGTTCCTGCCCTCCCCTATGATATCATTTTGGGTAACGATTTTTTGGTGGAAACCCGTGCGATAATTAATTCTAGTCGCGGAGAATTGTCTTTCGAATTTGCCCCAAGAAATAAAATTGCTTTATGTCGTTCTTCTATTATTGCTTCTATGTGCGTCACTAATAGGGATGAAAAAATAATTAGTGGGGTTATTAAGAGATTTCCTGATGTTATTACGAGTAGACTGGGAAAATGTGATGTATTACCGTATGAGATTGTGGTGGAGGACAATATTCCTGTAAGGTCAGGTCCATACTCTTGTTCCCCCCCAAGATGAAAGTATTCAGAGAGCTGATTGATGATTTAGAGTCCAAAGGTGTCATACGTCCTTCTATTTCTCCCTATGCCAGTCCCGCGTTCATTATACCTAAGAAGGGGGAAGGTTATAGATTGGTTGTGGATTATAGAAAAATCAACAAAAAAATCCAGTTCGATCCTTATCCGATGCCGAGTATCGACTCAGCCTTTCAGCACCTAGGTAGAGCAAAAGTATTCAGTTTAATTGACCTTAATGCGAGTTTTCTACAATGTGCCCTAGTGGAGTCGTCAAAAAAATATACAGCCTTTGTCACCCCATGGAGACAGTATGAGTTTAATCGCGTCCCCCTCGGGTGTAGTATTGGTGGACAGGCATTGAGTCGCGTTCTAGATCACGTCCTTGCTGATATTAAATTTAATTATGTATTCAACTATCTTGACGATATATGTGTGTATAGCGACTCGATGAGTGATCATGTGAAGCATTTAGAGGAAGTGTTAAGTCGCTTGCGTAGAGTAGGCTTAACAGTTAATCCGGATAAGGTAACGTGGGCGAAGCCGTCTATTAAATATCTAGGTTATGTTATCTGTTCTGGTAACCTTCTCATTGATCCTGAGCGCATCCGCCCATTGTTGAATACCCCCGCCCAGAAATCTTAAGGGTGTCATGCGTTTCATTGGGATGTGCGCATATTATGCTAGGTTCATTCCATCTTTCTCTGAAATAGCCGCGCCTCTTAACTCTTTAAAAAAGAAGGGTGTTGTCTTTCGTTGGGATGTGGAGCAGGCTCGTGCCTTCGATCTTCTAAAAAGTAAACTTATCTCTCCCGAGGTATTGCGGATGCCCGACTTTTCTATGCCATTTCTTCTTCACGTGGATGCTTCGGCAGTTGCTCTGGGAGCTGTGCTTTCTCAACGGGCCCCTGAGGGTGTTAGGCCGGTAGCGTTCGCTAGCCGGACACTCACCGAGGCGGAGAGAAGGTACAGTGCCTATGAAAAGGAATGCCTGGCATGTGTCAATGGGGTAGAACGGTTTGCGGATTATTTAGAGCAGAGAAAATTTGAATTGTATACCGACAACATGGCGCTGGCATGGATGTGGAATCATCCAAAACAACTAGGCAAGGTAGGAAGATGGGTTTGGAGGCTATCTCGATTCAAATTTTCTACCCACCACATCTCGGGGAAACTCAATGTTATTGCGGACGCTCTATCACGCATGGCAGAAGACTGTGATCCCATTGGGGCAGAGGAAATCACGCCCGCGTCTTTGGTCATTAAATCGATACCAGAGTCCTTTGTTTCTATCAGGGATCATCAGGGCAGTGACCCATGGTGCCAGGAAATTATGGAAAGGATCAGGAAAGGGGAACAAGTGGGGAAATATTATATATTGAGGGATCTTCTTGTAATTACTCTTGCTAATGGAAAAGGTAAGAAAGTGGTTGTTCCAGTGTCTGTACGCCCGATGTTAATGAAATATTTTCATGATTCGGTATTTGGAGGTCACCTTGGTGTATTAAAGACTGTCAAGAAAATCTCAAGAGAATTCTTTTGGCCTGGGCAATATCAGGACGTTAAGAAATGGGTTAGTCAGTGTGATGATTGTCTGATGGCCAAACCGGCCCATAATTCCAAGGTTGGGTTACATTCGGCCGATGTAGCCCAACGCCCTTGGGAGAAGGTGTTCGTTGATTATGTGGGGCCTATCACCCGATCAACCCTAGGTAACTCTTGTATTCTCGTTTTGGTCGATGCAATTTCCAAATTCGTTATATTGATTCCTTTAAGGAACATGAAAGCTACAACTACTGTAAACGCCCTGTGTCGACGAGTGTGGGCATGCTTTGGGGCCCCCAAGACCATAGTGAGTGATAACGGACCTTGTTTCCGATCAACTACTTTCCATGATATGTGCTTTGGGTGGGGCATTAGGCATATTACCACCAGTCCCTACCACCCGGGACCCAACCATGTAGAAAGGTTTAACAGGAACCTGGGCATAGCCCTGACCATTTTTCATAATCAGGTACAACAGAAGTGGGATAGAGAGTTAGATTTCTTGAATATGGCTTTTAACTCCGCCTATCACGAATCAACAGGATGCTCCCCTGCGTCCGTGTTCCTCGGGCGGGAGCTAATCCACCCTTTATTTAATATTTGGGACATTCATCCCCTGTTAGAGGATAGTGACGAGGTATCCAGGGAGGATAGATGTAGGAGTGTCTTGGACCATCTTAGGAGGGCACAGAAAAGGGTGGCTAATGCATATAACAAAGGGAGGATTCCCGTTTCGTTTAAAGTTGGAGATCTTGTTTTATGCAAAGAGTTCCCCTTGAGCTCCGCGGTCGACAAAAGATCTGCAAAGCTGTGCCCCAAGTGGTGTGGTCCATGGGAGGTGACTAAGTTTCTCACCCCTGTCACAGTGCTCCTTCAGAAAGATGCTGACCGGGCTGAGACGAGACGCGCTCACGTCAGTCATATAAAGAGTACAAATCCAAGAGTCCCTAAGGATAATGGAAGGCATATAGTGTAATGTAGGTTAAGTATTTCGCATATATGTGTATAGTGATAAGTTAGTTGTAAGTATGAGTATCTCCAGGATATATATATATAAGCCCGGGCCCGTGGCAAAATAAACATTTAATAGCTGTTGGACTCCATCTAAATGGTTTAAGTTAAGGGAGCCTAATATAGGACTATGACCGTAGCCTATTATATTATCGATATTGTGGACCTGGTGATAGGAACGAGAAGACACCATAAAAGTGGGACAGTGTATATTATGTGCAGTATGCTCTAGTGCCTCGTCTGAATATTTATGCCATTACGTCCTCGTATGAGAGTGAGGATGTAAAATAAATGGCTAGTTGTAGCGTGTGTCTTTCAAAAGGAACAAATCAGATTAATGAATTGGCGGAACTATTCATGGGTATTATAATGTACCTGTCTTGGTGAACACTAACTCTTGTCTCTTATGTGCAGCTCTGAGAACTCCCATTACCTCACGTCTTCCGTTCCCTTATTTCCCCTGTCTGTGCGTGATGGAATAGAACGCTGTGGAGAACATGCCAAAAGGCATGAAAGAAGGCGTTTACAACTCCAAGAGCAGTTATCCTGGACGGCTGAGAATGAGACCGAGCAGTTGTGAAAGGTGGACCTGTCCAGGATGGAGCAGCGAGCGGCTGGAGATGCGATGCCTCAAACCTTGTGGGGTCCAGATATCCCAAGGAAGATGTTGCTGGACCGAAATAAGGACAACGCGAGAAGAACACCGAAAGTAACCCCAAGTATCTTCACCTTCCCAAAGGAGCCAGGGGCAGTCACCAGGAACAGTCAGCGATGCTGACCATAACAACACCCCCCCCCCCAACGCCAGATCAAGGGGGGGAGATTTGTAGCAATTATTGCGACAAGGCGTCTAAAAAAGGGAGAGTCAACAAGAACAGCGCTTACCCAATTTCACCGACCGGACGAGCGAGCGGAAAAGGACGTCCACACACGATAACAACAGTGCAACATCTAAGAGCGATGATCCTAGTGCTGCATTTTGCCGCTACGCACCACCACTTGTCTCAAGAACATGGACGCCGAGAACAGCGTGGAAGAGCCTAGGCCTTGATAGAATGTTCTCAACGCACCTAGTACCACGCATCTCCCCCTTTCCATGTGTTTATAATCTGTGATCCCCTCCTTGGTGTAATTCCGTCTCGAGTGTTCGATAGTTGCGCCATATAAGAGACTGTTCACCAAGATAGCAGCCACTCTTGGATTAGGCTCGGACATTGACGAAGCTTAGGCTTCAAAGGCAGACTCATATAATGTAAGGAGAAATTCTTTTTCGGCTTAAAAATAAATATTATGTAATTTTCTAAAATTCCTTTTGGCTTTACGTATATTTATTGTTATTTACCGTCATAGATGAATATTCATTTATTTTACTAAATATTAAAATAACTTCACTTATGTTACGCATGATAAATAGGACTTTACTTATAATACAAAGTAATGTGGGGAAGTTTTTAAGGCGAGTTTTGAATTTTTTCTAAGGTTAGCCAAATCTTGTTTATCAACTTGGATGCAGTTATTTAACTTTAAAATTATGTTTTCAAAGCGTGTTGTCTTAATATCCATATTAAGAAGTTTTATAATATTAGGCCTTAATGACTTAGTTGTTGGAATGCGGGATGTTAATAATTATTCTTGTATAGTTAACGTTATGTATCTAACTTAGGTTTGCATAGTTCGTGAACGTGGCAGAATGGTAATAATAATTTTTTCTTATGATAAAGTTAGGAATTATCCTTAACGTTTAATGTGAGAATTTCTAAGTTTATTCTGTATTACTTCTAATTTTGGAGGATTCCGGAATTTGTGGAGACGTCATGCGTAGGCTGATCTTTAATGGGGCAATCACGGAACTATAATACTGTTAGTTACAATTTTGACTTGCACTAAAATAAGTCATTGCTAAAATTCTCATTTAAGTTTTTTATATTGTTATACGCCATGTTTATAATGCTAGACATTAAATTTAATACACGTACTATAATAGAAAGTCTTGTAAAAAACAATAATAATAGATTGTTATTATTCAGCTTTTACAGATATTGTATAAAAAAAAAAAGAATATGCTTAGATTCTTTGAAGAAGTGATATGTTCTTGAATATGAGGCTACATGAAATAAAAGTAAAGTTTCATTAAGACATGAATTTTTTTACTATTATAATTATGCCATTTATCCTTAGGTTTAGATACATATAATTTTGTTGTCCTTTTTAACTTAGCCTTCGTCCTCGTCGTATTAACACTAAATTGGTCACTGAAGGAGAACAGTGAGATTACCCTCCTTCTAGGAGATGGGTTGTGTACCCTAATATATTTCACAACAAAAAACATAATATTGTTTACACTTCGCACTCCTATTTTTCTAAATTATTTAATAAAATTAAATTTTTTTTTGTATTGAATCCCTCTAATATCTAGAGCTTGGGATTACAAAGATAGGAATAAGATGTAATGAAGTGGACTGGATAGAACTAGCTCAAGATAGGAATAGGATGTAATGAAGTGGACTGGATAGAACGAGCTCAAGATAGGAATAGGATGTAATAAAGTGGTCAGGATAGAACTAGCTCGCGATAGGGATAGGGTTTAATGAGGCGGACTGAATAGAACTATCTCAATATAGAGGAATTCATTTTCTAGTATCTCGGTCATGCCTGAATCCATATTCTGTAGGGGATATGTATGTTTCCAGGTATTGAAGCTCGGACCCTCAGGAGAGAGCTCTCGTAGCTGTGGAACCAAACCCGGACTCCCGGGAGGGAGACACCTGGGAATCGATTCCTTGGCCTGGTTGGGAATCAAACCCTCGGACTTTGCGAGTCCGCCTTAACACGCCTCGAGGGTCGATCCTCGTGTCCTGGAGGTCACCCCTCACCCCTCGTTTCCCACCGTCTCTGCGCGTGTGTGTAACTTCCTCTGGTCGCGGGAATGGTCGCCTCTCCTTCCCAAACCCGTCGTTCCCTACAGCGAGCGAAAGACTATATGCGTATGTATCACGGTTTGAGTTTATAGCTCCAGGTGCATGACGAGAGCGTAAAATCAATCACAGTGTTAATTGGGAATTGGGAAGGTTGAATTAGGAACCCCATTTGCTTGGAGGGAGAGTGGAAAGACCAACCCTCAGTTCTCCTGACCAAGATTCAAACCTGGATCTCCTCTTTTAAATTCTTATACGAATTTTGAATATATAAGACAGATAGAATGATATACACACACAAATTTGTACGTTCGCTATGTACCATCATTTGCGCATGATGAGAGTGTAATATCGTTCAGAGTACTAATTACGCTAATGGATTAGGAATTGGGAAGGTTGAATTAGGAACCCGCATTTGCTTGGAGGGAGAGTGGAAAAACCAACCCTCAGTTCACCTGATCAAGATTCGAACCTCGATCTCCTCGTTTTAATTCTAAAATTTTTTTAGGTTTTGAATTCCTGAAATGGAGATGAATAATTTTTAAATTAAGTACACCCGTATTAGCTTAGAGGAAGTGAACCCGCATTTGCTAGGAGGGAGAGTGGAAAACCAAACCTCAGTTCATCTGACTAAGATTTGAACCTCGATCTCCCCTACGCTAATGGATTAGGAATTGGGAAGGTTGAATTAGGAACCTACATTTGCTTGGAGGGAGAGTGGAAAACCAACCCTCAGTTCACCATGGCAAGATTCGAACCTCGATGTCCCCTACGCTAATGGATTAGGATTTGAGAAGGTTGAATTAGGAACCTACATTTGCTTGGAGGGAGAGTGGAAAACCAACCCTCAGTTCACCATGGCAAGATTCGAACCTCGATGTCCCCTACGCTAATGGATTAGGATTTGAGAAGGTTGAATTAGGAACCTACATTTGCTTGGAGGGAGAGTGGAAAACCAACCATCAATTCACCCTGCCAAGATTCGAACCTCGATCTCCCCTAAGCTAATGGATTAGGAATTGGGAAGGTTGAACTAGGAACCTACATTTTCTCGGAGGGAGAGTGGAAAACCAACCCTCAGTTCACCCTGTCAAATTTCGAACCTCGATCTCCCATACGCTAATGGATTAGGAATTGGGAAGGTTGAATTAGGAACCTACATTTGCTTGGAGGGAGAGTGGAAAACCAACCCTCAGTTCACCCTGCCAAGATTCGAACCTCGATCTCCCCTTTTTACGAATTTTGAATATAATGTAACTTGAAGCGAAATGTACAGTATAGAATTGAACTACATTATCTAATTTGAAAAAAAATAATTTTTTTTTAGGTTTTGAATTCCTGAAATGAGGTTGAATAAAGAGTAGAAAAACCAACCCTGTTCTTCCTGACCAAGATTCGAACCATCAAACATATCCGACATCTTAGCTACCGGCACGGCCTCGGAAGAGGGGGACGACTGGAGAGCAAAAAAAGTTCCTCGTCCTCAAGCAGGGCTGCAACCGATCCCCCTCACCCTGACGTCGGCCTGCCTACCTTCTCTACATTTCTCCTAGCTCCCCCAGTACATGATGCATGTATAAGAGGTATAGCTACATCCCACACAACATATTTCCCCTAGCTGTCCCAGTATTCCTACCTATATCCAGATTGAGTGGGAGAGAGAGGGAGAGAACTCAAACATACTTTAGGGAAGGGGTGAGGGGGGCACACATCACCACCCACATCACTCAGTATTCCTACGAGCATGTGTGTTGAAGGAGAGAGAAAGAGAGGAGGAGAAAGAGAGAGAGACAGAGAGATAGAACCCACGTCCGCGAGTCTCCGGCGCGGGAGGGGAGGGGAACTTCCCCTTAGTGCCCTGATAGTTGATAAGTGTCCCTACTGTTATATGCATACATATTCATTTAAATTAGTTAATAAATTACAACTAGACCAGGAATCCAGCCCGCGGCCTTAAGAAAACTATGAGGGAGGAGTGTACTCATGCCACCCATGTAACCCTTACCAATACCAGTGCCTATGGGTGATCATATTGTCTAAGGCATCAATAGACTGTACTGCCGTTTACTGGAAGGTCAAATTTCCAATCTCAGCTCCGTTCGGCATGGGTAGATTTTCAAATACGATTTGTCACAGTATTCTCTCTCCACCCTAATTTAGGTGGACTGTCTATAAAAAAAATACTGTCCTCATCGCTACTCTAGAGATTAGTAAGCCTTGTTTTAAAAGTATCAATGATAAAAACAATCAAGGAGCACCAATACAAAAACTCATATATACCATTATTATGTATATTATAATTAAAACAATAATTTTACAAGCAAAATACAAACACTCCTGTTAAGCCATAATTTTAACAAAGCAAACATTTTCTAGTGTACTGTACATACTTCTCCAATAAAATACATTAAAAAATAACATAAATCTCCGCTAGAGCTTTTTATTTTCTAAATTATTTTGATCACAAAATAAAGGTTTCATTTTCTCTACTATAAGTAGAAAAAATGTCCCAAAAAATGAATTTTAACCAAATTTGTAGGGTTAATGACTATCATACTATTTTTTTTATTTTACCAACTATAAAAATATTTTAAATTTATTTTCCAGTTTCATAGCAATTGATACCAGTTATTTCATCGTGGATCAGTTAGCTTAAACGTAAACAACAATAAATAATTAATTACCTCTACCATTAGTGACGTCTGGCCACATAGTTTATTGGTTGAGTCCAGCTCAAAAGTTGTGGGTACAAATGACGTCACAATACAAGTAAAATGCTTGTTTCAAAAGCTATGGCTTCGTAGGAGAATCCTAAAGGCGGTAACTGTATTAAATTAATTATTTGACTTATTCGTATGAGTTTATTTATCATGTAATTAAGTAATATGTACTACAAGTGTATAAAAATCATCTCCTACCGAGGTCCAATCGTTTGCACACATTATGTTGTGGGTGTTTACCTAAACAAAAGACAATATAATGTCATTACTTGCACTGGTATTTTGACCATTTGGTAGAGAACGTGTTTTGAATAAGCTTCCTGATCCTGCAGCAACTGCTGAGAAAAGCCCAAACTTCGAAGATGATCTTGACCAGGCTCATACTCCTCCTATGACAATGGAAAAGGTTTTAATGACAATGCTAAGTGAACTGCGCAAGGGTCCAAAAGCAAGGGCATCAAAAAGGACAAATTTATTTGTAAAACCGGGCGGCAGTATTGGTTTTGAGGAGTACAAAAAATCAATAAATGTCACGAATTTTTGTACCTCCACAGTGGCTGGTAATAAAAAAATCAAAGAAAAAAAAACAAAAAATTTACACCGGTGATATTCCATCTAGCTCTGATGCTGAAGACTCCGATATGTCGTCCGATGTAGAACCATTTATGGAAGTTTCTATCTTGTTATCTGATTCAAGACCTAGTGTTTTACCAGTAAAATTAACTTCCGGGGTAATTGTTCAACATTTATTGAAGGAGATTAAGAAACATTTTGTTGGACAGGTGAGAAAACAAATTCCAACTGGGTTCATAGTTAAATTTACCATAGATACTCTCGGTGGTTTTATTTGGACATATATTGAAGACCATGATGATATTGAAGAATAAGATATCATTCAAGTACCGCCACAGCAAACAATAGTGACATTATGAAGTTTAACATAATTGCATTTTCTGGTTTGAACTAGGATTAAGGATTGACAGTGAAATGAGAACATCTTGCATATAGCTTAGAGTGTGAATTTTATAATTTTAAGAAAACGGAAAAAAAATTTACCCAAGAAGTTTTTTTAATACTTAAGACTTTATGAACAATTTAATGTATTTACAATGTTTAAAATGTAACAAGAATCCTACATTATGTTTAATAAAATCCTTTGTGGAAAATCAGGTAAGTCGCTCATTTATTTGATCCTGCTCAATTCATTTTTAACCAAAGTCTATATATAGATCTATTATAGCTAAATGTTCATCAAATTCCCCTCTATTCAGCTATTTACTAAACAAAGTCTTAACTGAAATAGTGTGCCTGTCAAAATGCTTTTAAATATGTGTTCAATGTAGCCTGCGGGGTTATTTGAAAAGGCGTACAAAATTATTATCAGGTAAAAATTGACATGTCCATTTTTTAATTACTAATATATTGATAGAACAAATTTGTCATATGATTTTAAAAATACAACCATGATTGTACACGGATGAGTTTAGAAAATATTCGACAAATATGCTGTTTTTCTGTAACAAAGCATCCACATTTGACGGTATTTGATTATCTTTCCGTAATTAAATATATCGGTGCTATGAATTTTGGAAATTGGAAATTATTATTTTGTCTACTATTGCAATATTATACCATTTTACTCTTTATTTTAATGTTGGTTTCAACTTTATTGAAAAAAATGTGTTTATTTGGGGTAGGGGTGGAACAACTCAAAATAACTTTTAAAATAGTTTAATTTTAACCCTTAACGTACTTTGACTAGCAGTTCTCATCATGCAACATCAATACAATGACAAAAAGATCTCTCACTTGTGTTCTTGCTTATACTAATATGATAGTACGTAAAACTTGGCTCTTTTATCAATAATAATTACATTTAAGATTTTTTCTTTGCTTATTATGTGCTTTATTTAGTTTCAGTGAAGATATAAAATAGCTTTAAATAGTAGATATATTCTGGTGAAGTTTCAATGGCCTCATCGCCAGCGTGACAGTGTTTTACCATTTTCATAAATTAAAATAACTCTTATATCTAAGGTATGTCCAACCATAAGAATGCTAGCGAATACATTAAATATCAATCAATTTTTAGCTGAAAAGTTGCGACTGGGAGGTATAAAACCCCCAAATTATAATTATTCCATAAAAATATTATCTTTTGGAAGTGTGTTCATCCCAAACAATTTTAGCAAATAAATACCATTTCCATCATTATTTAATGAGTAATTGCACATGTGGGACAGAGCCCTCTAAAAGTCAAATGTTCTTAGACTCCAATTTTCTATTGAAAGTGTGTCCATCGTAAATGATTTTAGTAAAGAAATCCTTACCACTTCATTTTAAGGATAAGTTGTGCACGCGGGAAGATAGCCCCCCCACCCCCTCATAACCCTTCCCCGACAATTAGATTTTCTCAAAAACACTTTTATATTTAAAGTATTTCCAAACCAAGACAATTTAACTAAGAAATCACATCTTCATAATTTACAAATGTGTTGTGCCCTGGGGGTGGAAGCCCCCCTTATTAAAGTGAAAGAATCTCTCTCACCAACACATTTCAGAATGACGGTTCACCTATTTAATTAATAACGGTGAAAAATACTTCTCTCTCTTCGATAGAGTGTGAACTTCAGATATAGCCATATGGAGAAAGGGGCACAAGCCCTCTTCTAAAAATTATATCATGCCAGAAATTTAGGTGATGGTCCTACAATAATAATAGCGGCAAACTGTATATTTCTATGGCCTTCTATTTGGGCAGTTAGAGCAATATCTCTTTTTTACACCACCCTGGCCTCATCCCCTTGGTCTAAGATCTACAGCTCCGGGAAGAAAGGGGAAGGGGTATTCGATAATATAAATAAAGTCTTTAAATCTACGCCCTCACTTTCACAACAAATAATATTCACCGCCACTGATTATAATATTTCATAAGTGTACATAAAAAAAACTAATAATACATTTTGTTACATTAAACATGTAATAATGATGTAGCAATATTTATTACTTTGCAAATATTACACGATAGTTCGTTTTAATTAGAGATGTATCTATCTTATAATGACATCTAATCTTGCCTTAACATCATTTTGGAAGGACGCTTATATTTGGGTAGCCGCCAAAACTTTCCATACTTAGGTGGTAATTAATTAAAGTTGTGCAATTTTTATGGAATTTCACTTAAATATTCGGACATTTTAAGCTTTTATGATTACATAAACATTCCTTATATAATTTAATTAGTTATAAATGCATACGTATTAACGTGTAAAATTCAATTTCCCCCATATTAAATAATTGTAAGCTATGACGTAATACCCCCACAATGCAATTGTGGGTATTCATAACTTATATCGATGTCATTCTACCCCAGAACTACTCAGAGTGCTCTTCTCTATAAATTCAATTGTTTATTGCAATTATAGCCGTCGCATAGCAATATAATAAATCTTAGTGGTGTCTTTTCGGAGCACCATTAAAGATGTAAATTTGTGATTGTGAGAAAGAAATTCAGATAAATTAAATATTAAACCAAAATGAGCAAAGGATGTTTCGGTGGATTTTGCGGAGGGCTAGGCCGGCGTGTCCGTGGAGCGTTTCGCAGTATCCGGGCACGCCTGGTTCGCCGAAATTTACGCCACGGTAAGTCACAAACTTGCATCAATAAGGTATTTAGATTTTATACATCAAATTGTTGCTACACTTACATTAACATCACGTTGTTACTAATTCAATGTTATCTGAACATAGTATAATAAAAAATAATTTAAACAGACACAAATCTTTCTATTTATTTATATTTTATTTATTGTGCAATTAAATTGTATTTAGTTTATTTGAAGTAAATGCAAAGGTTATTGCCTAGGAAGATTTCACCATTAAGATAAGTTTGCCAGATTAATAAGTAAAGAGATACTTAGTTATCTCAAGTAAATAATTAGAAATGAAATAGACCTAGAAACACTTAAATGTGGTAGTTCTCGAAAGTAATTAAGTAATTTGTTTTATAAGACAGACTGTACTGTCAGACATGTCTAAAGCTAAGTACATATACGACAAATATGAATGTACAAAATGGTATGCAAAAAGTGATTAGTATTATAGTCACATTGATAGCATAAAATAACACAAACAATGTTGTCTGTATTTACAATACCATGACGTTATTACTAATCAAACAATGTTGTTTGTATTTACACTACCATCAGTTGTTACTATACAAATTTGTTATCTATATTTACATTACCATAAGTTGTTACTACTGACACAATATTGTCTCTATTTACATTACCATCAGTTGTTACGAAACACACACATTGTTGTCTGTATTTACATTAACATCAGTTGTTACTACACATACACAATGTTGCATGTATTGAAATTACCTTATAGTTATTACTACTCACACAATGTTTCATGTATTTACATTACCATCAAGTTGTTACTACACACACAATGTTATCTGTATTTAAATTACCATTAAGTTGATACCACACACACACAATGTTGTCTGTATTTTCATTACCAACAGTAGTTACTACATCCACAATATTTAAATAATGTATAATTAAATTAGCATCAAACTTTTAACTAGACACACTATTATGTCTGTATTTAGATTACCATCAGTTGTTACTACACAAAAACAATATTATCTGTATTTAAATTGCATAAGTTGTTATTTCACAGACAATGTTGTCTGTATTTACATTACCATCAGTTGTTATTACACAGATAATATTGTCTGTATTTACATTACAATAAGTTGTTACTACATACACACACAATTTTTCTTTATTTACAGTACCAACAGTTGTGACTACAAAGATAATATTGTATGTATTTACATTACAGACAGTTTTTACTACACAGACAATATTGTTTGTATTTACATTAACATCAGTTGTTACTAAAACAAAATAATGTCTTTATTTACATTATCACAGTTGTTACTGCTCTCACAATGTTATCTGTATTTAAATTACCATGATGTTATAACTACTCAAACAATGCTGTTAGTATTTAAATTACCATCAGTAATTACTACTCCCACAATGGTATCTGTATTTACATTACAATGACGTTATTACTATTCAAAAATTATTGTCAGTATTTACATTATCATCAGTTGTTACTACAAACAAATAATGTTGTCTTTATCTACATTATCATCAGTTGTTACACCACAAACAAAGTTGTTTGTATTTACACTATCATCAGTTGTTACTACACAGATAATGTTTCTGTATTTACATCATCATTACCATCAATTGTTACTACACAAACAATGTTGTCTGTATTTACATTAACATCAGTTTTTACTACATAGACAATGTTATCTGTATTTACATTACCATCAAGTTGGTACTACACAGACAATGTTATCTGTATTTACATTACCATCAGTGTTTCTAAACAGACAATGTTATCTTTATTTACATTACCATCTGTTGATACTACACAGAAAATGTTGTCAGTATTTACATTAACATCAGTGTTACTACAAGAAATATTGACTGCACTTACATTACCATCAATTGTTACTACACAGATAATATCGTTTGTATTTACATTAACAACAGTTGTTACTAAACAGACAGTGTTGTCTGTATTTACATTACCATCAAGTTGGTACTACACAGACAATGTTATCTGTATTTACATTACCATCAGTTGTTTCTAAACAGACAATTTTATCTTTATTTACATTACCATCAGTTGTTACTACACAGACAATGTTATCTGTATTTACATTACCAACAAGTTGTTACTACACAGACAATGTTATCTGTATTTACATTACCATCAAGTTTTTACTACACAGACAGTGTTATCTGTATTTACATTACCAACAAGTTGTTAGTACACAGACAATGTTATCTGTATTTACATTACCATCAAGTTTTTACTACACAGACAGTGTTATCTGTATTTACATTACCAACAAGTTGGTACTACACAGACAATGTTATCTGTATTTACATTACCATCAGTTGTTTCTAAACAGACAATTTTATCTTTATTTACATTACCATCAGTTGTTACTACACAGACAGTGTTATCTGTATTTACATTACCAACAAGTTGTTAGTACACAGACAATGTTATCTGTATTTACATTACCATCAAGTTTTTACTAAACATGCACGCAACTATCAGGTGAGAGATTACCCCAAAGTGAATGTGTTCTCTTCTATATTGAGGGTGAATGTTTACGCACCCTTATTGTTAATAGAAAAACCAGTCACAGGTCATTCCTTCCTCGACATGCTTACCTTTGGGCCTCTGACTCTATTTGAAGAAGATTCAAACAAATTCATCTTCCATCAAGATGGGGCACCGCCTCACTTCCGCTTGACTGTACCAGAACAAACATATTATCTGGGAGTTGGCTTGGTCGTGACCGTACCGACGACGTGTCATGGGGGAGATAGCCACCTCAATCACCGGACTGAACCCCATACGATTTCTTGATGTTGGGTTATGTGAAAGAGAAAATATTTTTCACACCTCTGCCACGATCTTTGCTGGAGCTAGGGCAGAGAATCACAGCCATCGTTGAGTCCGTCACGGCCGACACACTAAACAAAGTGTGTGAAGCGTTTTCCGCCGTAGTAATGGAGGAGTACATATTGAGTCACTTTAAACTGCGAAAAAGCTTCCAGGCTTTCTGTATCGACTGGAAAATGTTTTAATTTAATCGGGTGCACTTTTCCGTTCTTATAACTTTTCGAAAGTGTAAAGATCGTTTGTGCTAACCTGTATAAAGTTATTAGCTACTAAGAGCATTGTTTAATATTTAAATTATTTGCTATATCGATCATGTTTGAATATATGTTAAGCTGAGTATAATGACATATAAATGTGTGTGTGCCTTAATGTTTGTTTTTGTTTGTTTTCCCTCGCCCTACTATATTTAGTTCTAATTTCCTCATTTATTTTATTTTAATAAGATAATTAATATTCACTTATGTATGGGGGTAATATATATATTTTTGTAATTGTATTATAAATCAGTTTTTATTAGACCTACTTAAGTATTAAATGTCCATTCTTTATTTATTAAGGGATTAAGTGTTAGAAAAGGCTTTGGTCTTAAACTAATGCATACCGTCACAGTAAGCTTACAGGGTAAGGCGTTGGACTATGGTATTGTACAAGCTATAATAAAAATTGTCAAAACTCAGATCAGTAGCTTGCGAAAGGTTGAGGAATGGTCTAATGTGATGTGAGAGGCTGAAAAGTTCTTAAAATCATTACGTCCATGGTTTAGCTCCAAATAGAGTTAGAAGAAGAAAAATGTTTATTGATTAATTGGGTATAAATGAACCTATTATTGAGATAAAAAAAAATCGAATTGTATTTAAGTTGCTTGAAGATAGACTTTTTGACCATAGCATAGACATGGTAAAAGAAATGGGATATTTGACATATACAAGAGTTTTAGAAACAACGCAAATAATGTTTCCCCTGTAAACATAGAAAGCCTTTGTGAGTTTTACGATTGGAACCACACTATTGTAAGTGAAGAGTTAAACACATTCAATGAAATGTATTTTGCCAATCACTCAAGCATATCAATTGATGATTTGTTCCACGTAAAAGTGTGAAATCTAAAGACACAGCTCAGATAAAGGATCATGTTGAAAGGAAAACAAGCATGGACGTTGATGATGTGTCTGAAAGTGAAACATAAATGAACCGTAACAGATTAAGAGTTTCTGTGTGACAAAGAATTTTTTTAAAGCTTATGGGTGCTTGATTAGTTTTTCAGGCTTCAATAGATTGAAAGTTGTCAATACAACTTCGCTATTTTTGGCCATGACCAGTTATTTGGCTGAAAGAGCTCTGAGTCGAGTTATAATAGTAAAAAACGGGCTCAGGTCTGCGATGGGAGAAGCATGGCTTTCGAACCTTATGGTTCTAGCTTCAGAGAAAGACTTTTTAGAGTCAATTCTTAATGAAGAAATAATTGATGCTTTTTCTTTATCGTCATCTCAAAGAAAGATGTTGCTGTGGCAAATATAAGCAAAAGAAATAGGAGTTCATCAAACCATTATTGATTTCATTTTTTATTTCTTAAAACACTGTATTAACCATTTTTACAATATGGCAGCCGTAAATGGTATGGATCAAGAGGGGTTTACATTTTTTTCGTGCAGATCTTGACTAAAATAATCATTTATAATACCATTTTATTCTGGGACCAAATTAAAAGCTACCAGCCTTGATAGAATAAGGAGAATGGATGATATGGCGTGGACACTGGTTGATAGGATGTTGATACTGGTTGATGAGGAGACTAGTTGATAGGATGTGAATACGGTTATTAAAGAGAAAGGTTGATGGGAATTTAATACGGTTTGATGAATATACTGGTTGATAGGGTACGAATACTGTTAGCTAAGTTGTTTTGTCTGGTAGATAAGATGTGGAGTAAAGCTGAGGGACAGTTGATAATACTTTGTTTTCCTATATAGATGTAAACTTTTGTTTGTTTTGAGATATGATCTATTTGATCATTTATTATATTAGACCATTATTTCTGCAGCAAAGAATTTTTCTTGGAAAACACACGTGGTTTATATTTGGAATTCATACCTTTTGAAAACATGAATCTACTGTTTTCAAATGTCATACTTTCAGAAGTGAATAATAAATCTTGTTGGGGTTTAATTATTTGTTATGGTATGGGAGTATATAAACTCACTCAAGTTCCAATAACCGTAATATTTATTGTGGTTTATTTAAAACACGTTTAGCATTTGTGTCTTATTTAAATATAAAAATTGAGTATCGTTTACTCCTTAATAAGAAATCATTTAGTTAAGCAATTTTGAATGAATTGGTTATTCAAATCTTTTAATTGAGCTAAGTATAGAAGTATTTAGTTGCAATTTATTTTACAATAAAGTTCTCCAAAAACCACCAATCAAATAGTTTTGTTCATATTATTCTAAATATGAGCAAAACTATTAAACGTTTTGCTAGCCAATTTTAGCCTTTTTTTTATAAAACCATTAGTTGTAAAAGCAAGCTTTATACTTTATCAACGCTTAAATAGTTTTTCTATCAATATAATATTGTTCTGGTGACGGTTTGTTGCAGGTGATGGTGAGCTGCAAGGGGGCACCCCTAACACCGCTGGGTGCCCGGACGATGGGATGCCATTGCCAATCAACCTGTTCGGAATGAACATTTTTTTCCAGGGAAATGACAGGCCGCCACCAGTGTACAACAGAACAAGAGGACCCTTAAACAGAATGGTAGTATAGGTCAGTAGGTCAGTCACCTTCCCTATCAAGACAAGAAAGGGCCCATCTGAGAGAACATCGTTAAGTCAGCCACCTTCCGGATCAAGCAAACAAGACCCTTCTTCTCTTGAACTGGTAGCGTCATCATCAGGAACAACTCCCTTCGTGGTAATCATTGTAAGGTCGTCCAGTCGGTCCAGTCCACCTTCCGTGTCAGGTCAACAAGTTTCTTCCTTCAGTACGGAGCATTCCAAGTCCATGATGTTGACTCAAGAAGCTGTTGCGCACATGAGAAAACATCTGTATTCGATGAGAAGACTCGTTATCTTATAATGAAGGCGTGTGAGTATTACAAGACTAGAACAATTGGTAAGTAAATCCAATAAGGAGTCAGCCACCTTCAGGGAGTAGCCACCTCCAGTGAGTCAGCCACCTCGAGTAAGTCAGAGTCACCTTCGAGTAAGTGTTCAGCCACCTTCATGACCCCTCAGTCAGCCACCTCCAGTCAGTCAGTCACCTTCAGGCAGTCAGCCACATCCAGTCAGTCAGCCACTCCAGTAAGTCAGTCACCTCCAGAAAGTCATCCACCTCCAGTGAGTCAGCCACCTCCAGTAGTCAGTCACCTTCAGGGAGTTTAGCCACCTCCAGTCAGTCACCCCTCTAAGGAATCAGCCTCCTCTAGATCAGTCATGCCCTCCTCCAAGGAACCAGCCTCCTCCAGAGAGTACATAGGGTCACCACTCCAGAAAACAGCCTCGTCTCCTAGAAATACATTCAAGAGAATGGTAGAGACGCATTGGTAAGTCGTTCATCTGAGTTTGTTGAGGATTCATTCATTTCATCTCACGATGAGCAGCTCTCATCACGCTCGTATACAATGGTGAGACGAAGCTATCAATCTTCACCAATGGATAGGAGCATGATGAGATTAATTGAATTTAGATCTCCATCAATTTGTGGAACTTAATTCATATGTGTAGGCGCTGCCCATATTTATTTAAACATCTTCCATATAGATTGTTTATTAAAGGAATTCATCCATCAGTCATCAAGAGTCATTAAGCAAGAGCAAGTCCTAGATATCTTCTCCACTCAGCTGTAACCATCCTTAAAGGCCAGAGTTTATTAGCGCTATCGTAAATACAGGTAACCAGGCAGGTATCTAGTTTAAATAAATAAGGAACGTGTCAAGATAATAACTCAGAATATATTTTTAAAAAGTCAGGTTACATAAAGAAATTTTGGAATATCTTAAAATAAGTTAATATTATGCGTAGGAATAAATAAGAAACAAATCGGAATCAATAAGGTAGCACATTTACGAATAAATACAGATTGAGTCGAAATAAATATTGAGAATTAAGTCGGAATAATAAATTATTGTATCGGGATGAATAAGAAATTTTACGGAATAGTTTAGAATTAAATTAAAATATAAATAAATAAATAAATAAATAGTTTGAATTAATTAGAATTAATAATGAACTCATCGGTTAGCTACGAATCAAGTCAGAATAAATAAGGAACTAAAGGAACTAAAGGAATAAATTCTGCATAAATAAATAACGAGATGGGATAAATAAAGAGGATTAAGTCAAAATAAAAAATATCGAGTCAGAATATAGAGTTATAAATAATAACGGCTCATCAGAATAATTTAAAGAACGACACAAATTAATAAAAAACTAGTCACAATAAATAAGTAAGGATTAAAAATAAAAACGGCAAAGTCAGAAAAAAAGGAACGAGTCGTAGGAAACTTGTCATAATATTTATAAGGGAAGCATTTGTAATTAATAAGGAGTGAGTCAAAATACGCAAGGAACTAGCTAGAATAAATAAATAATTAGTCATAATAAATTAGGAATGAGTTGAGATAATATTGCAAAAGTCAGATTATATAGGGAATGAGTTGGAAAAGTAATTATCAGGTCAGAATCGATAAGGAACTTATAGAAATGATTAAGTTTAGAGTCAGAATAAATAAACAACCAGTAGGAATGAAAAAGAATCAAGTAATAATAATTAATATGGTATAAGTCAGTATAAATAGCCAACCAATAGGAATAAATAATAAGGAACAATTTTGAAAATAAAGAACGAGCTGGAATAAATAATTATGATTGAGTCAGAATAACCAAAAGAAAAGATTGGAATGAATAGTGAAAGATTCAGAATAAATATATTCAAATAGTCTGAATAAATAATTAGAAGGAATGAGCTGGAATAAATAAATACTTTTTAGGAACAGATATGAAATAATAAAAACGATTACAAGTCTGAATAAATAAGAAACAATTTGTAATAAATACTGAAGAGCGAGGATGTGGAAAGCTAATTTTCTTAGGGGGTCCAATATAAAATCTTATACCTTTGGCCTATAGTAATGTTTATACATATTATTTTTATAAATGTTATACTATGGCAGTATATCAAATTCCCGGGAGGGCGTGGAGCCCTCCCTGCTTCCCTTCCCGACCAAGGCCTTTCTATCCCCTTACTCGTTATCATTTAAAACAATGACTAGATATCCAATTTTAACAAAAACGTTAAAGATATTTTCAAAATATTTTGAATTAAAGCAATAGCAATCATAAGGCCTATGTAAACTAGGCCTTTCTTATGAACAATTTTTTTCTTTCTGAAAAACAAGAACACATTGCTATTTTAAATCTAATATACTCCTATGATATAGATTTGTTTTAATCATAGAAACTATGGTGTACAGTCTAATTTTGAAATGTAAGTCGATGGTAAACTACCCTTAAGATAATTTTATCCTTAAAAATAGAAATATATTATTATTTGTCATTTCAACTAAACTGCAGACATTCGTTTTAACGCAAATTATAAGAGAATTTTTCGAAAATTTCCTATTTTTAAGAATAGTGTTTAATAAACAACCATTACTCTAAAAGATAGAAATAGAATATAATAAACTGCTGAAGGTATCTCCACATTATATATAAATCTCAAGATTGATCAAAATCCGTCAAACCATTTTGGTTGTGGTACCAGGTACAGACACACACACTGGGATACAGACAGAATTATTCAGATAAACATTTTGTGGTTCGAGGTAAATTAAGTGTCAATATTTGACATAATCTCAAGGTCACATTTATTAACGATTACAAAATTTTCTATTTTAATGAGAAAGTAAAAATTAGATATAGGAGAAAGCAATGATATATAATTAAGTACCCATATATGAAAGCGGAGCTTGGGGTATGAGCGATTATAGATATGGAAATGAGCCGTATCCCAATCATAATCGAATGTATTAAAAAATGACACCTGGGCTTGGGCTCGTTTCCAGGTCTCATTTTTAATTTTATTAAATTATTAATTGTTAAGTTTAAAAAGAATAGATAAAGAGTGTTGTAAACAAAGCTATATTATAATATTAATGATATCTTAAAACGTACACATAAGGGAATACAATATTGTTGATACAAGTAGCTTTGACATTATTGTTACCTGCTCCAGTGAGCATATGGTCAAAATCATGAGTCTTCGTTGCTGGTGATGAGAATGTTAAAGGCTTGAACCCCGGCTGAGTGTATTGAGGGTAGTTTTCCCTAAATTGTTGCCTACTCTCCCCCTATACAAATGCTCGTACATTTCCTCTACATTCAACCTTTATCATTCCTACAACAATACCATAATTAGTAGCCTACCTGGGCCGGTCAAATGACTACCGGATAAATAATGCTATTGTTAAAGTTAGCGAATATATCAAATTATCAGCCACTTTAAAGTTTTACACTACTTATGAAGTTTTATTCAGAACATGCAATATAGGTACTGTTTTTACTGGTGCACCCTGCTGATAGCACTACAACCTAGCGAGTGGTGACAACGCTCAATTTTTGTTAAATAATGGCGGCTAAACGAGTGTAAGGAAACAAATGGCATCACGTGGGCAGAGAAGCTAAGATGTCTGTCAAAATTTGGGCAATAGTTGAGTACAACGTTTACAAAATTTCATTTATTGTACTCACAATTTGATAATTTGTTCTAAATATAAATATAACTCTACATATAGCTTGTCAGTTTATATAAAAGTGGGAATGAAATGTTCTAACTTTATATAGTTAGAGCCCAGGCCTGTGCTTACTAAACACGTAAACCCCCCTATAAAAATGTGATGGATAAATATATTTTATTTGGAAGATATATACTATCTGGCAGTCATAAGACGCACTTTTAACTTATCCATCAGTTAGAAATATTTATCAACCAGATTAATATTTATCCAGGATTAATAAGACCGGCACTTATATGTATAAGTGTGCAGAGGAAGGCACCTATTATAGTGACATAAGCATACAGGACAGTATTACATGATTCTGTTGTGGTACTGGGAGGTGTCATCCCGGTTGACATTTGGATACGAAACGGAATTTTAAGAATATCTGAGGGACTGATAGGTGCTAGTGAGACTTTTTAGAACAATGCTAATTGGAGAGACTGAATAGTCTCAAAGGAAGGGAAACTTTTGAGTACATCCCATATGTTTTAACGGGAGTATAAAAATATAAAATGATTGGCAACCATTATGCTACTCTTCTTCTGAGTGGCCATGGAAATTTTCCGTTAAAGTTATACGGGTTTAACCGGCGTGTGGAGAACAATATTGTTGACAGCATTGCAGAAACCTTTTACCACATCATGTACTAAAGTGAGAATTATGAAGACCAAAGGATCGGATAGTTAGGAAAATACAAGATCGTGGTCTTGTGTGGAGAAGGGAAAGTGTTGTGGGCACAATTGAGATTTTAAAAGAGTTTGGGAAGATGGGTACAAGGATTAAGAAAAGAAGAAATACAGAAGGAAAAGACTCGGGGATGGTGTGATACAGAAGATGGAGAAGAAGAGTACTAGAAAAATAGACTACTGATTGAGAAATAAAGTGAGGAAGAGATTGGCTTGGAATATTGAAAATCTAATGAGTAAGAAGAAATTTAGAATCTTTAATGAGGGTGAAAACAAGAAGGAGAATAGGAGGAAGAAAACGAGGTTAGAAGTCCCTTATTAAAGATGAAGACAAGCAGGACTAGCAGCTAAAAGCATTAGGCTTGAAGCGCTAGGGGAATGGAGGAGGGCCTGCGGCCTACGGGCCTAAAATATTTATTGGCGTTGTTTGTAATATGAACAGACTATCACTTATGTGCGCTCAAATTAGATAGTTCACGTGGCAGGGTGGTGTGAGTGGTTAGTCCTCTTGGCTATGTTCCGGGAAGGTCAACATATATAGACCCAGTGTTTTAAAAAACTGCTACAGATTGTCTACGAGATTCCGAGGAGGTCGGACGCGTCTGCTGTTCATGGAGAAGACTACGAGGACACCGGAGAGGAAGCCGACATTAGGACAACGAATCTAGTTTCATCTGCCTACAAAACACAATCTGAGATGGTCTGCGGGGGGTCTTGAGCTTCGCTGATCATAACGGTGCCAACCAGTAGCTGAAAGACATAAAAAGCGTCCGGTTGCAAAGCAATAACTTGCAGTCGGGTGACCGTCTTGGAGAAATACCAAACAACACACCACAGGGAGGGAGAGCCTCCACTCTCCCTCACACCCTTGCGCCACTAGTCTGGTCTTGACAAGGCTGCGCGAAATGGCCACGGCACCACTCGACACAAATTACACCACACTAATTTCCACTACTCTATGAAAAAAATGAAATTCAGAGGCTAACCTTGATACAAACGACATGGAGACAGATCACGACGGCAACTGACCATTCACCCTAGTTGACAAAACTAAAAGAAAGAGGAAATGTAGAAACTAAGACAAGACACAATCTAAGAAAACAATCACGACAGTCGACAACAAATACCAACCTCTGAATACTGAGACACCAATAAACATTTACACACCCTCAACACAGACAAACACCAACAAGAAAGAGAGACTTAAACAATAGTGACTGTAGGGATAAACAACTATTATTATTATTATTAATAGCACCGCGTCTTACTACCCATTCGGGTTATACGCACTTACGCTAATGTGTAATGGTAGGGTGATTGTGAGATGAAATGAAGGACCTACAGTTTAACGTGGAATCCGAACCACGGTGGAGGCCTGGCATTCCCCACATTCACAAGATGTCTTGTCAGAGGTGAAGGAAGGGTTTAGTAATCAGAAAAATCTTTGCCGGGACCGATTATTGAACCCCGGCCACCAGCATAGAAGTCTGACACCTTACCTCTAGACCACCAGGTCACCGATAATCAACTATAAAAAGGTAACCGTGATAGCCAAAGGCACTATGTATAGAAATGATAGGCCTTAAGGGAGGAGAGGGGGCAAAACTATCTTGATCAAGACCCATCTACCTCACCACCAACATAACTTTCAAAATCTCCTGAAGGTGACCTGGTGGTTTAGGGGTAAGGTGTCAGACTTCTATTCTGGCGGCCGGGGTTCAATCCTCGGTCACTGCACAGATTTATCTGATTTACAAACCCTTCCTACACCTCTGACAATACATCTTGTGAATGTGTGGAATGCCATGCCGCCACCGTGGTTCGGATTCCACGTTAAACTGTAGGTCCTTCATTTCATCTCACAATCACCCTACCATTACACATTAGCGTAAGTGCGTATAACCCGATCGGGTAGTAAGACGCGGTGCTAATAATAATAATAATAATAATAATAATAATAATAATAATAATAATAATAAAAATATCCTGAATATAGAAGCTACTGGTATAAATGTAAATATTAGCGGCGAGAGTGTCCTGTTCGCGGCCATATACAAACCCCGACCAAGACGCTACTACCATAAGACTTAGACAAAATCACACACACAAACAAACTGTTTTTGGCGGGCGATCTTAACTCTAAAAACACCAGCTGGAAAAGTCGAGTAGTCATCGGGAACTGACGAATTTTAGCAGACCATGCTGACACTCACGACTGCGTAATTGTTGCCCCAAAGGAACCTACATGTTATCCCTCGAACTATCTACACAGACCCGATATCATAGACGTGGCATTGACTAACATTGGTGTAACCACTGAGGATATGATGGTATTAAAGGAACTGGATTCTGACCACAATCCCATATTGAGTTAAGTAACTTGTGACTGGTACGAGTTTAGGCAGATACCGGAGGATATTTTACCAGAAATCCAATATATTGAGTAAATATAACAGGCCGACCCTACCTTACAACTCTTCACGTCTACGGTGCATGAATCCTATCGGGTATACACCACTAGAACACGCACAAAACTCGACCTCCAACAACAATACCCGTATCTGGACATACTTATAGTCCGGAAACGGGAAGCGAGAAGGGACTGGCAGACTTACAGAACCCCACTTCACAGGATGACCTACAACCGACCCAGAGCCCATATTAGGAGAGTCAAGGATATCAGACTGAACAGATGGGACACTTACGTCACAAGTTGTGGAAACTAACATGACAACTCAGGGGGACTAGCAGGAAAAAGACCGTACCAGCTCTCCATGGGGAACACGGCATAGTTTACGAAAGCATAGAGATGAATGAAGCTATAGCCGTGGTTTTAGAGAAACAATTAAAACCTAACGACGAACCACAACATCACGACTTTACCAGATATGCGACTAGAACAGTCAGGGACAATTTGGAAGGAACAAATGACACTAGAGTAGAGGTAATCAATCTGGAAGAGCACTCTACTACTATTAAAGAGCTAACTAGTAATAAATCGCCAGGACACGACTACCTGACTAACGAGATACTAAAACAAATGCCAAGGAGAGCGGTTGGATTTACTAACTCATTGCCCACTCTCTTATATTTCCCGTATGACTGTAAGCTGGCTATATTAATAACAATCATCAAACCTGGAGAGGACCCGATGTTCCCTCAGAACAGATGTCCAGTCAGTTTACTTACGACTATTAGTAAAGTTTACGAAAGATTAATCATCAAAAGACTTAAAATAATAAATAATAAGATAGGAATTATTCCAAACCTTCAGTTTGGTTTTATTAACCACCATTCCACCACCCATCCCACAATAAACATAGTAGAAGAAGTATCTAAAGCATTAAACAAAACGTAATAGCTATTTTCCTAGATGTCAAGAAAGCTTTCGACAAAGTTTTGTACCTTGGACTCAATAAGAAATTAATAAAATTTAACTACCCGAAATGTTCAATTTTGTTGATAGCCAGATTCCTCATACGGCGTACTTTCCAGATGGTTATGAACGGCAATAGATAGGAGACACATACTGTAAAAGCAGGGGTACCCCAGGGTTCAATACTAGCACCACCCTTATACTATATTTATGTAGCAGACATTCCTAATCACGATCATGTTCAGGTTAGATATTTTGCTTATGACACCATGCTCTATGTAACAAATAAAAATATAAATTATGCATCACTTGCTATGCAAATATATCTCTTCCTCCAGGACTGGCTCTCCAACTGGAGAATTAAATCAAATCCCACTAAATCAGAAGCCTTAATCTTATCCTAAGGTAGTAAACCGCTCCCCGTCCCATGGAGGAGTCATATTGATAAGACCAATGGTAAAGTAATAGATAGATTCATTCAACTGTACTCACTGTTCAGAGGAGAGGCAGCTCTCAATTCCCACTAAAATACTAATATACAAGCAAATACTTCAACCCATCATTCTTTATAGTTGTGTAGTATGGAGCTATGCCTCTAAAATAAACACTCGCAAACTTCAGGTATCAAAAAACTAAATAATATGAACACTCACTGGAGTAGTCAGATGCACTAGAATAGCCGACCTGCACACGATGACAAACCGCCACCAACTACAGGAAATCTATCAGGACAGAAACCAGAATTTCTTCGACCAGGTTGAAACACACGAGAACTAAATTGTTAGAGGACTCAGACAGTACGATCCGACTGAACCACGACACCATAAACGTCTCAGGCTTGCGTAGTTGAGCACCTATTTATTATATCCATTTAAATGTCTACTATAACCTAAAATATTTAAAATATTAAAACCCAAATAAAATTAAAAAAGGAATAAGGTATAGTCTTTCATTCACGAGGTTAAGAGTCACGACAGTGTTTCAATACTCAAACAGAAAATCAGCCCTTTCTCTGATGAACTAGCTTGGCGCTTTTGTCAGAGTAGAGATTCAGAGTCGGGCAACAGCCGGACGACGAAACTTTAATTAGTTCCCTCCAAAGTCACCCTATGGAAGAGATTTAGTATAAAGTATGGTGTTAAGAATATTTTTTGCGCGGTGGACTTATGTTTGTTTATGCATTTTGAATTCATTTTCAGCATATCTTAAATACAATTTTTTGATTCTACTATATCTTTTGTTTACGCTATCTGATTCTTGAACAATAAATCTTTTGACCTTTTTGTTTCTTTGACTTTAAATATTTTTGTAATATACATTCAAAACTCAGTTTGTATCATTGACTTGAAAATAAAAGTTATATTTGAACTTTATAATTTAAATTATTGTTGTCTCTACTTTTAGTATAATTATAATCCTTTTGTTTTTGTATTTTGTAAACAAAAGGGCCATTTCAATACAATTGATCCAACGAAAATATTGGTAGACTTTGGATTCCAACGAAATTTGCAATAGTTAATATTCCTGCAAAAATAGATACAAATAAATCTAAAACTTCATATTTTTTCTTTATTCAGATTTGGGGGTGAAGCTTATCACATAACCAAATTATATTGTTTTAAATGTTTAGGTTTACCAACTTAAAATTTTAGTTATAATTTCTTGAAAAAATCAAGTGTTAAAATTTTGAAACAAATACATGAATTAACTAATTTCTTAATGGTGCGTGGTGAATTTAAATTTTTGACCTCGATCGGATCACATTTAAATACGGACGAATTACGTATGTACATGTTTGCCAACATTTCCGGAAACAAACAACGTGGGCCAGTTTTCTCTGCTGTTCACAGAGATTACATCATTTACTGTTTTTTTAATTTGTCATGTCGGGGTCAACCGAAAAGACACTTGAAGTTATACAGATATTTCATACAAACACATTGTTCTGGGATCTGACATCCGTGAAATATAAAAATCGCGTAGAAATACGTGATGTTTATATTGAAATAAGCTCAAAATAATAATTACTAAGTTGGTCCGAATTAAGTGGAAAGAAATTTAAAGGCCCTTAGTGTGCAATTTTGAAGATAGAACACTAATTTTTAAGAACAAGCCGTAGCAGCATCCTTCACGTTATGTAATTCCATTCAATTGAGCTCAGGATGGGAAACAATGTTTTCTATCTGTTACATTTTTTAAAGGAAATGTTATTATATGTGTAAATCTTTTTGCTTTTTAATTATTTTATTTTTATAAATTTTACTATTTTTAAAAATTATTTAACTACAAGACCTGAGAATTGGTACTTCGAGATTGTATAGAAAGTTAATTATGTAATTTTTCTTTTAAATACTAAATAAGCAATGATTTATTGATTGATTATTATAATTACTATTAGCACCACGTCTTACTATCCGTTCGGGTTATAGGCGATGTGTAGTGGTAGGGTGATTGTGAGATGAAATGGAGGACCTACAGTTTAAAGTGCGATCCCAACCACACTGGAGTACTGGCACTCGATACATTCACAAGTTGTGTTTAATACACGGCTTGTCAGAGGGGAAGGAAGGGTTTGGCAATCAGATAAATTTGGGTCGGGACCGAGGATTGAACCCCGGATCCCAGCATAGAAGTGCGACTCCTTACCCCTAGACCACCAGAACACCTTCAAAATTAAATAAAAAAAATTTATTTCATGTTAGGGGGCTATGTATAATCATTTATTCAGACACAATTAATTGTTTACTATTGGAAATGTGCTCTGGTTTGTACCAAGAAGTCTTATGTAGCATAAAGCAGTGTAATGAGGGTAAAGGAGGGTGCAAGCTGGAGGCCGGTAAATGGGTAGTTCTCCCACAAGAGATGGTAATGATAGTTCATCTTACTAAGAAAAACACATTGTAACCATTTAAAAAAAGTCAAACATAATATTTGGGGTTGTAGGACTCCAATAAATTAGTACCGAGACAATTAAGCTTTCTAGTTTAGTAGTTATCGGGAATTTTTGTACGTCGAGCGCCGGTAAAAGTGAACAGAGCGTGGACAATTTTGAAAATATTTATTTAAATTTTAAAAATTCAATTAAGTTTTCAAGCCACACATTTTTTGTTTGACGTGTGCGACTGTATAATAGGGTTACAACGCACAGAGTTGTTCGCCGCTTCCGACGGAAGAGTATAAACAGTGTTGAGAGGGATGCCTACAGGCACGGGACGGGGATTAATCACTTTTAAAACAATAAATAGCTCACTATTAATCGACCCAGTTCGGGTTCGGAGTTACAATCTTTCTATTTTTGGTAGTTTTGATAATTTTACTAGCACCGCGATTTACTATACTATTGGTGGTCTATACGCAAAAAATAATACTCTAATATTTTGAAATTAATATTTTTTTATATTCTATAAAAAACTGTATTTGACCTAAATAAAAATAACCCAGTTAAATTAAAATAGAAACAAATAAAAACGAAGTAAAGTGTGGGAATTACTAGGAAAGCTCAGCCCTGAGTTGAACCATGGGAATTTCCCCTGGAAATTAGGTAGTGTGTGAGGCCCATGAAAAATTATCAGAATTCTTGTATCCCGGCTATAATTAAGTCAGCTTAGCCATTAATTGGACAAGTGGCTGTGGAACCTTCTTTATGTAGAGATGAATGGTGTGTGGATATACAAAAAAATGGGAGGAGATTTGCCTTTATAAGCAGTTTGGAATGGTCCTCCTTCTATTTTTTATAATATGATGCCTCCAATACTATGTTGAGTTGTCTTCTCCAACATTATTTTAAAAATATCTTGTCCTTAGATATATCCTCAACTGGAGATTATTGAAAATTTAATCTTTTTAGAAGATTTTTTGCTAGCGATTTTAAAACCTAGTATAACGTGGCATAGCATAGCTATGATTAGCGTAGCATGTATTAATGTGTGAATCCAAATTTAGAGTTGCACCCTAAACCAGTGACAACCAAAGCAGGTTCCACGTCTTACTACCCGTTCTTTCAGATGCTACACCTATCTACTAGCTAAGCTAATGTAGGGATGAGATGATTAGGAATGAAATATCTTGAATTTAGATTAGATGTACCAGCAATTTCGTGAAGTTAGAATAGAAAACCATTTAGGTAAAACCCCTCTCAGAGCACCCGACCGGGATTCAAGCCCAAACTCCCCGTCATTGGCAGTCTAGACTCCTGTGGGACTGACTCTTTCAGACCATGTGGGTTCTCCTCGGCTTAGCTCACTAATTTGGAGTGGTTCTTCACCCAATTTTTGGAAATCAGATTCTTTTAAAAGAAATTTAGAGTATTCCTCCCTCCAATTTTTTTAAATTTTGATCTTTCAAATGTTATTTGGAGTGGTCCTTCTTCAAGAAATTTTTGAAATTCGGATAACTTTAAAAGCTATTTCAAATAGTTCTCACCCAGATTTTAAAAATATATCTTCCACCATTTAAAAACAAATTTAGATGCTTCTATAAACTTTTTAGATTCCTATTGGACTGAATTTTCCTCGAAAATTAGATGCCTCTGAAAGCTATTTGATGTGGTCTTCACTCAGCAATATTTTGAAAAATTGAATCTTCCTAGAAGCTACTTGGAATGGTCCTCTTATTGATTTTTTTTAATAAGATGATTCTAGAAGATATTTAAAGTGGTCTTTCACCAACAAATCTTTGAAAATGTAATGCTTTCAGAAACTATTTGGAGTGGTTCTCATTTGAAAATTCATTAAAATGACATGCATCTGGAAATTATAAGTTATTATTGTTATAATTATTAGTTCAACTTACTGTATTTAGAAAATTTAATATAATATTTAGCACCACGTCTTACTACCCATTCGGGTTATACGCTTTAAGTACTAATTACGCTAATGGATTAGGAATTGGGAAGGTTGAATTAGAGGAAGTGAACGCGCATTTGCGTGGCGGGAGTGTGGAAAACCATTTAGGAAAAACCACCCCCAGTTCACCCGACCGAGAGTCGAACCTCGATATCCCCATCCTCAGCAGTCGAGCTCAACACGAAAAGCGAGTTAGCCAACTACGCCACCGAGGCGCGTATCATTTAAGAAATTGGATCTATAAACAATATAAATTCTAAAAAATATAATGTGGGCGTTGGAAAATAGGAAACAATGAATAGAAAATTTGAATAGCTCTATCCTATTTCCTGTATACCACAGCGTGCTTGTTATTTAAAAATCACTATAGTTTCTTGTCGAATCAAATGGAGATACGACATTAAACGCCGGTAATGTGGCCAAAGCCGGTCCCAAGCCCGGTCGAAAACACAGAGGGCGGTAGCACTATAATTATAGGCTTAGGAAATTACTCGGAATTCACTTGAAAAACTGAAGACGCTTAAATGGACTGATGGATAACTACAAATTTTGGCAAGGTTGGTTCGGTCATGTTCTCATACAAAGGTAAGATTTTATTCGAATATTATTTATTCCGTAATATACGTACTAATGCTATTTAGAAAATATCACCCTCAGTATACCCTACCGGGATTCAAACCCCGATCTCCAGCCATCAGAAGTCTAGTCTATTGGGAGAGTGACGCCTTATGCTATGTAGACACTGAAGCAGGTACAGTATATTGTATATACGTTTGCTTACTTCCATTATAATATATATTTAATTAAATTATACTATTAAAACACCATAGTAACAATAACAATGGTACCTGTAAGGTAAGAATATATATAAAGTAATCTATCCCTGCTGTTTCTTTACATTTTCTGCTTCCGTTCCTTTCCCTACCACACCCCAAGAATGCGCTTGAAAGATTAATGGGCTGTAAGAACTTACGATTATGAAACAATGAAACAATAATCTCGTAAAGCCTGTATAATCCACTATTTGGCTTCCCCACTGAAGGTAATTAGGTTTATCCTGTCAGTCGTCAAAAAGCAACGTTCGGCAACTTACTGGTTTCTTGATAAGTCTGAGCTATTTTGGTGTTTGTGTAATCAGGGAATTAGTACAAAGCAAAGCTGACATGGTGAGTAATCCTCCCAATTTAAAAATATTATGTTTTTTAATGGAATCATTGAAAATTTGTTTAGTCTCGCTAATACTAGAGCTAAATGTACCCAGTCATAATGCCCGTCCAGGATTAACGTATTTAAATTACGCTAAGACAGAAGGAATGAATAAGGTTGAATACAAAGCAAATGTATTTGAATTTGCGGGACTATATAGTTGTAAAACATAATCCAATTATTAAAATAATTAGAAAAATTATTTTAATGATTAAAGTTTGATGTGTTATTGATATATTAAAAATATTACTAAAAAGAAGTAAAGCAAGTCCTACATGCATAAAAGATTTTTAAAACTAACAGTGACTAATAAAAAATTAATGTTGAGAAATTAGTAGCCGTGCAGATATTTTTCTATCAAAGCAAAATTCGAATAACCTCTCCGATTCCTACACCAATGCTTGACTTTCGCTTGTAAAGTTTTGTAAACTCTATTTCCACTTTAACTAAACAACAAAAACTAAATATATTTAAAACATGCAACATTGTAGCACCAACCCCATATTTATTTTAATTAAGTATGTTTAATTATTTACGATGGTTATTATGGTTTCAGGAAACATTATTTTTAAATCATCAAAGTGTGAGATCATCCATGATGGTCCGGTTAGCCAAGGTTGTGTTACACAAGCATGCACGGCGGAGAAACAAAGAGTACGCACCTTAATATACTCTATAAAAACCACAAAAACACTGTTAGCAAACACAACCTGTATTTGGTCTACACTACGCAAGTGGGCTAAATGTCATATTTATCTAGTCTGGTTTTTCGGTAATAGTGAGGACAGGGTTTGAATTCTAGTCGGGTCTACTGAGAATAGTCTTTTTCGTCAATTGGTACTCGCTCTCTTCAAAACGCAAATACAGCTAATCTAAATTCTATATGCATCAGTTCTACCCCACTAGTGTATAAAATGCATACACAGCCCGAATGAATAGTAAGACGAAAAAAAAGTTTACAACCGTTAGTAAAAATCGCAGTAGGGGTGTATTGTAACATAATACATCAATACTAATAATCACAGTAGTAATATTGAGCACCTGGGATACACCACCCATAGCCTAGAAGGGGAAATATTAAGCATAACATATAAAATAATACAAGGGGATTAATTTTATTTGGGATTGTCACAACCCTATGCCAATTTAATAATGTAAATCTACTGTTGTTTGTAACTATGCTATAAGCAGCAAATGGGGCGCTGCAGATTGGGCTGTGTGTCTCTGGCGAGAAGGCTCCACAACTGTTACGTCGGTTACGGAGTGTGCTACTGAACACTAAGCCATTGCTGGACAACATTCTATTGATGATTGGTGTCAACGATTTTCTGGTAAAATAAGAATTTAAAATGTTTTCCTCATGTCCGCGATTGTGATTGGCTAACTATAAACAATATATTTTTAACCGCTATTTTAATATTATGTTCACAGCAAGGGACCAGGCTGGGCATCTTAAAGATGAGGCTACTTAAAATAGTCAGATTACTATCAAGCCAGAATAAAAAATGTAGTCGTTCTCATAGTGCCACCTATCCCAAAACTTTCAATGGAAGACAATGTTAAATTGTTGAGGTACAAAAAGTTTGTGATCAAAATGGGCGGTAAGTAAAGTTGTCATATTAAAAACAAATTCATTAATCCATGATTCTAGAGCATGGGTCCCCAAACTACGGGTTTATCTGATCCACAGACTTACAATTTTTTTTTAATGAAAAAAGGAATTTCAATGACAAATACATAAATGATGGTGCTCGTGTGTGCAGTACACAAAATATCTCATACATACATACCGTGATGTGTGCTGGCGCCATTATTGGAAACTAATCATCTAAACAACCACACTGTGATGTTACAGTCCCTACATGTTCACTAGCCGCCTTTCAGAAAGTGTTTGTTGAGAAGAGAGGTTGAGGAATGTTTCTGGTTTGGGGAAAGATCTGATAGTTATATTGACTTAACGGCTTGGGCTACATCAATTCATTTTTAGTTATGGCTGTAAGATTTTCATGCCAAATTCCTCATCAACTGGTGCAAGTACATTGCAAACTTTCTCCCTTAGACCACGTAGCATCCGTTATTAGTGAAATATGTACTTTATTACAAAAAATAAACATATTTTCAACCTTTTGGCTGCTAGAGCTCCCGTGGCTGATAGTTACATTATTTTTTCAGAACGAGATGCAGTGCGGGTGTTGGACATCTATGGTTTGTTCCTTCAAGAAGAAGTAATTATCAACTTGGACCTTTCGAACGGTGTGTGGCCAGTGTTTTCACTTTTTAAAAGATATGCTGCACCAAAATACAAATAATTTGAAAAGGGTATCTGGAGGGGAAGGAAAATGAATCCATTAGCTTTGACTCCGCTCCAGTGGTGTATACATAAAATAGTTAAGGGGGAATGATACGGGAGGGGAAGGGAGAAGTTTCAGGTGATTGGCTACTTAATTACCAAAAACTAAAATACTGTTCTACTCCCTAGCGGGCCTCGTGTTTAAATGATTGCTTTGGTTTTCTTTTCAAAGCCCGAAAGTAAACTCTAAATTTTAAATAATCTTAGTTATAATAAATCATCAGTCACCTTAGAGCAGTAGACAGCGTTTCTGCTTACTTGGCTAAGAGTCCCGGGGTTCTATTCCCAGCATGGCCGAAAATTTATCATTTATGAAATTGTGTTTACCATCTCACAGTGATGAATTAACGGCTGGGACTGGATGTTGTGCTTGTCTTAGTTTTAAGTTGGATTGTAATGTTTATTAAGCTATGACAGGCCACAGGCTGGAAATAGTAATGCGTGTAATTTGTAAAGTAAAACTAGGCTTATATTGAGAGTCAAAATTCTATAATGTTTTCAACTAGATAATATAACATAATTTAGATATTAATCTTACATTAATCAACCTATAATTGATGGAATGATATTAATCTTAATTAATCAACCAATTATTGATGGAATGATATTATAGATTTATTGGTGCCCCTAAAAAGAAGAAGGTCGACATGGTCCATTGGAATAAGAAAGTTATTAAGTTCGTGGAGGATCACCTGAAGAGACACCTTTAAAGGAAATGAAAATATATCAGAGGTCGCAAAATACAATTTTATTGCATAATTTTCAATTTTATTTAATAATCTCCAATAATATATAAGAACTATTTTCTTTATCCCCGACAGTTTTATTTTATCACATTTTCTAGCTCTTTATTTGTTATTTGGAATTAATTTTGTTTTCTAGTAGCTTAAGAATTTAATCATTTAAAAATATGAGAATATTTGTATGAATCTTATTTATATTTTTTGCATTAAGTTATATAAAAGAGTGTTAACATAATTAAAAAATAAATTTTGTTATATGTGTTTGGCTGGTATTAAAAATGGTGTCTAATTTATATGTAAAATAAACAAGGCTTAATCATAGCAAACATTCTACAAAACCTTAATTATGGAATAATGTGCCAGTAATAGATTTGTTTTTAGCTGCTCTTTGAACGAAGAGTAAATATTATTTAAATTAAAATATAGGCATTTTAATATATAGCTTGAATTAAAAACTATTTAAAAGAATGGAAAATAAATTATTATTTTATTTTCTCTTGAGGGCCTACTTTTTTTGTTTCAATTCATAATAACTTACGAAAGTATTTGATAAGTGACATCCAATCCTTTACTTATATATATCAAGATTTTTTTTTCTACTACAGCGTTTTAATAGGTTACAAATTTGGGCTATACGTCAAAATACCTCAATTCGCTAAAGTTTAAACTATAAAAAAGGTATATGATATGAAAAAACATATTTTTGAATTCTCGCATTTGGTAGTGTGTTGTGAC
>JBCFYV010001996.1:0-38179 GCA_039000515.1 Timema cristinae | reverse complement strand
TTTCCCCAAAAAAGGGAAACAATACAATTTTGGATTAAAATAAAAAAATTGCATATATACCATGCAAATGTGAATTTTCAAAAATAGCATTCACCATTTGCTTCTAATGCGTCAATAATATGCCTATTAATATTTTGGCGAGATACACCACCTTAAAACGCTCGAAGCCCGGCCCCTGGAGAGGCTTTCCCCCACCACGTCAACCTCTTATCCTCTGCTCGCACCCGAAGCAACAAAACCGGTTTTCAGACGCGTTTTTAAACGTTTCGCAAACAAATAGCTTTTTTTTCATATAGTGATTTTTCAAAGCGCTATTACCATTTTTCAGCAACACCTGTTTTTACATACAATTTCTGCAAAGGTTTTGAATATTTTTGTACCTTTTTTTTCTAGGTAGGCACCAACAAGCGCTACAATTTAGCCCTGAAAAGTTCCTGCAACAATTACTAACTCCAGTAATTAAATGTCAAAACATTTCCACATTTCCACGGTTTTGATTCTTTTGACAAAAGTTGTGAACCGATTCAATCGACCAGGGCTATTTTTTAAGTGCTATCTCAGGCTATATATACATTTCCTTTTCGAAAAACCAACTTAAAAGTGAAAAATACCAGTTTTCAGCACTTATAAAATAAAACCAACTTAATTTAAACTTTGTTACGATCCAAGTATTGGAACATGAAAAAAAAAAAAAGTTTAGGTACCTAAGAAAAAAAACCGTCTAAATGTAGGTATTCAAACCGACTATTCTTGTAGTTACATACTTTGAAAGGCATTAAATAGTAGAACTGGTAATTTTCTTAAATTCGATATTTTTTTGCTTAGGATAGTTATAGAAGTTTTTGAAATAATATGCTACTACATTATTGCTAGTTAAAGCAAACTATTGTGGGTCAAATAGATCAAAACTTCCAAGGTTTCTTTAGGCATCTCTAAGTATCCGTTCAGGTTACACGCCTATGTACTAATTACACTATGTTAGAGACTAAAAGTTTAATTTAGACGAAATGAACCCGCATTTTTGTGGAGGAGACTACCATTAAGGGAAAAAACTTACACCCAACCAAGATTGTCTTTGGCACTAGTCTATTAGAAAAGTAACGTTATTAAGTAATTAAAAACTATTTTCCTATGATAATTAAAAATTGATCATATTTTAATTTGTTATCATAGAAAATCAAATATCCAATTTCCTATAACACACCTTAACCTATGTTTTGCCAAGGTAGGTCAATATTTGTACTTATTATAAATTTCTGCCCATTAATAATTTACATAGTGTTTTTAATTAGTTTAGATATGGTGAGCTTTCATCATATTTAATACTCCTTAGCCTTTACAGAAGAGTATGCAGCAGTGGTTTACCAGACAAAACGGCATCAGTCTTCTTGCTGGTGAGGTTCGAATCACGACTGGGTGAATCGTTAATTTTTTCTAAATTGTCTCCCCACTATCCCTTCATGCTTAAGTTTACACACTTCCCATTAGCCTTGCCACACTGGTAAACAAGTAGATTACCCGTATTGGTAGAGACGTTGCGCGCACCATGGTAGCCGTATTTCTATACAAAAGGCTCCAATACATATACTGTAACAGCGTTTCTCACACTAGTGTACATTATGTACAACCTGAAAGCGCTCAATGAAGACGTGAACCACCCACTATTTGTCGAAGCAATTCATTTTCTAAATAAAACGTTCAGTAAAGACGACTGTTTCATATACACACACACTTCACAACCCAAAGAATTGGCTTTTCTAACAGCTTTTAAACAATACTCAAAGCTAATTTAAAGTCTAGTAGTAAAGCTAATTTAAAGTCTAGTAGTAATAAGTCAGTTACAAACATTACTAAGACACAAAAACGCAGAATTTTATCAACATCGTTTCCAATGAAAATTGTACTTGGTTTTACTTAAGAGTGAATAATTGAAAAGTTAAATGATTAAATAAGAAACACCTCCAGAAGTCTAAGGAGGGTATAAACTATTTGTCTAAAGCTCTCCATTAAATTAAGATCCGAACACGACTAATTATTCTCAAACTTAGGTACACAGCTCAAATTTATGCATAGGTAACACCTTAAGCGTTTAAATAAGATTTCACTGTTTTATTGGCACAAATTGGCTTTGATGTGAAATTCTGACAGTCACAAAGCTCGATTTTTATATTAAAAAAAAAAGTTTCGCAATACATACTACTGCCAAAATAAATGTTAGTTTCTTAGTTTATTTTTAGGATAACACCCATCATGTAACTACAGTTTCCATCTAGTCTATTTGTCATGCACATCAAATGTAACAAGCCAATATTTTAAACTCTCTGCCTAATACTTTTATTTCAATTTAATATTTGGAAGTTTTGGAAATTTTGGAAGTTTTTTGAAATTGAATTGGACTTTATACATCCAAAGTTTTATACCCCGGAAATATTAATTTGTAAGTAGTTATTAAATTGCTGGTTCAGAATTGACATAATATATATACATACACATATTTTATATATTATGTATTTATAATAAATAAAATGTGTGTATTATCTATATAAAGAAAAGGCAAAGTCCTGACTTCCTGACTTTACTAATCAACGCCCAGACCAAACCCTTGATCCTAGAAAGATTAAATTTTGCACAGAAGTTTTCTTTAATGATAGACAAGGAATAAGGCTGGATTTTTTTAACCTAAGTAATTTTACTCACAGTTTTCAGATTTTACAATAGGTGGCGTGCGAGTAAATAAAAATAAATGAAAAAACGCAAATGAAGTCAGGGAACAAGTTCTATATATATTATATATATATAATATATTTTATATAAGGATTCAGTTAATGTACTTGTCTTACAAACTCGCCCAAAATCTCATCTAAATGTTATTGGAAATTTTTGGGTTTAAAGTTTCCTAGTCTTAATTAAAGCTTTGCAAAAATTTGCTTGCTATATATTCTCTTTAGATAACAATAACAATCACCAGGTTAGAATACTTGTATAGCGGATATAAGGTTAAGTACTACTTAGCTTTACATCTTTACGACCATCCAGAGTTATTTTAGGCCATAATAGGTGGTTGAATAAAGGGGAAATTTTAAAGGAAATTTACCCGCTTTTTACACAAAGGGAGGAGAGTGGAACACTTTTGGTGAAAAAAAAACCTTCAGTTACCTGAACGGTATTGGAACCCCAACTTTGTATAAATATGCAACCATTGTGTACAAAATCCATTACTACAACTATGGTTAAATTGGACCGTTGAACATTTAGAAGCTACGTTGAAAACCAATATCCGTCTCTTATTAAAATTAAAAGTGCCCCCGTTACCCCCAAAAAACCCAAAAATTTACTGAGCTAAAGCTTTATATTATAAATTAAGGAGTAAGACCCAATCCATTTTCTTCACCCCAATAAAATAGAACCATCAATAAAAATTTTTTAAAAATATCCAAAAGTATTTGCAGCAGTGTTCTACAAAAGGTTGTTTGAAAAAAAATTTAAAGTCATTTTACTCTTACATTAACTAACATGTATAAGTTTATTTTAGGCTACAACGAGTCTAGCATTAAAAATTTGTTTGATTTAGTCTTAATAAAAATCATCGGGCTAAGATCAATTTTCCCTAGCAAATTTCAAGGAGAGACTCAACATGTTGTTAAAAGATTGTTATCCATAACATTGTAACAACATTTTGAGGTGGTAAAACAAACCTGTTACAAATAATGGGGAAAACCCCGTCATGTGTAATTTTCTTTTAAAAACACCAAGTCATTTTTTATAAATATTAAATATCCTAAAATGATATATTAGAAAAAGAAATAGGTTATAAAAAGAGTCAAATTATTAAACTATGTCCCTTTTAATAATCGTCAACGCTAATGGACAAATGTAAACTAGTCTTTATTAATTTCTATAACCCAAACGGTGTTAGCGGTCTTTGAGATTTAATTTTGGGGGAAATGCATTCCTTTTCGTTTCCCGGGGGACACCTATGATTTTAAAAACAAAAGTGGTTTTCACATATTTATATTTTCGTCACCTCCTTACCTCTAGAATTTCTGTTAACATTTTTTAAAACAAGTGTTAAAGTGCGATTTTAAAACTACCTGCAACGTTTTTTTTAAAGATTAAGAAAACTAGCGAAAGCTTTATATTAATTTAAAAAAAAATTGGAAAATAGTTGAGAAGCACATATTTTTTAACATCTAAAAATTTGTTTGATTAAACTGCATAGTTATTTAAATATTACGAGTAGTATGACGATTGAAAGTAAGTTTAAACAAAGGGAAAAAGTTAAGTTTAATTCGTACTTATAAATTTATTCAATTACATAATCTAAATATTAAATTACAACTCACCCTAGCCTTATGTACTCATCAAAATTTCGGAGGCCGACAACTTGTATTTCTTCCCTAGAAAACGCTTCCATTCTTGTTGGTTGGAGAATTAGACCAAATGAATTAATGCGAACTTTTAAAAAGGCGGACCACGTTTCAACTGTAGGAGGATCAAGGCGGTTTGAGGGGATGACAGCTATCTTCAGACTCTTATATACACTGGACGTAGCGAAGAGTTTGTTAGTCAAGTCATCACTGATGGGGGGCGTGGTGAACTCTGTAAAGACCGGATTGAACTTTGACTACATGACAATAAAAACTGTGTATGTGTTACTATGGAGCAAAACTATCTTTCAGATATAGTTTAATAAAACAGTTTTACATCGATTAATATTAAGGCTGTTACTACCCTAATTTTGAATCAAGAACAATATAACTGTCCTTAAATGAATTAACTATTAAATGCATGCCCAATGGTCTAAGGCATCACACCCGCATTAGACTGGGCTGCCATTGACAAGGATTCGGGGTTCAAATCCGTCGGGTGTACTAAGGGTGGGTTTTTTTATATACTTGTTTCACATTATCCCTTGATCAAATGCATGTATATTTCCACTAAATTATACTTCATCGCGCCAAACCGAGTAGCAAAATTCGAATGTATGGGTATGGGCTGAACGGTATAAAAAATGGGATAGGACTACTAAAATAAATAATATAATATTTAGCCCCGCGTCTTAATACCTTTGGGTTATACGTTTTTAAGTAAAATCCGTAATGGATTAGGAATTGGGAAGGTTGAATTAAAGGAAGTGAACCCGCATTTGCGTGGAGGGTAGAGTGGAAAACCAATTTAGGAGCCCCTCTCCCCCAGTTCACTCGACCGAGATTCGAACCTCGATTCCCCGTCCTCAGCAGTCGGCTAAACATGACAAGCGCGTTAGCCAACTACGCCCCGAGGGGGTACTAACAAAAAAACTAATATTTATTTCAATATATTATATAAGAACACTCCACAAAAACATAAAGGTATACACTGTTCATGGTAGGAAGGAACGTCTGAAAAAATTATGTTTCAAACAAAAATTTACTTAAAGTAAAATTTGATAGGGGAAAAAGGCTTTCAGCCCACTCTTTCTACCACGAATGGGAATATAGATTTTTTATGTATCCACCCCCCGTCCAGATAATAAAAAGCCTTTTATTTACGCTTATGGTAAAGTAATGAGGAAGGTAGAGTTTAAATTAAATTGTAGCCACATTGGATGTGGAGGGGGGTTAGGAAAACTTCAGGAAAAAACTATCTCAGTACATAAGTTAAATATTAGAACCTCCACCTCCCGCCCCTTTAAACCATGCAAAATTAGTCGGGAATATATTTCAACGTGACCCCCAATTCGGGTAAGAAAACTTATTAAAACCAACCTGAGGGCAGGGGGAGGGAGGGAGTCTTGCGGAAAGTGTTAGGATCATGTAATTTGGTTTGATTGGTGACGACGGGTTCAGATTTTGAATCCAGCCAGATCTACTGAGTGTCCGTGATGGTTTCCACTCTCCTTCGCATATATATGGGTACATTTGTTTTCAACCCTACCTTCATTTCCCCAACCCATTAACTGGATTGTAGTGACGGGGTGGAAAAAATAATTAATTAATGAAACTATTTTGCCAAGTAGAGATACAATATTATTATGAAATGACCTACCTACTTTCTCCACTTTTATTGGTTCCCCTAGTAGCGAGCGAAGTCCTCGTAACGTAAACACTAAACAAATTGGTCTTGAACCTTGTACAGAACATTGAAATTATCAGTCGTATGTTTATTACGATAAAACCCCCCAAAAATGGTTTTAGGATGTCCTAAAATACTGTTACCGTTCGATTGATTCGCTTAAAGTTCAATCAAACATATTTGATCGGTATAAATTTAAATGTGTGAAAAAGGTGTTTAAGCTGTGTAATATATTTTTAGTTTATAAGATTGATCTTAAAAAATATTTTTGCAAAGATAATTAGTAAAAAAACCATATACCTTAAAATTATATGAAATATGTGATAATATTGTTTCAAAATGATTTCCATAAATATAATATTTTTTACTTTTGATCTTATGTATCTTTATACATACATAAAGTTATTATGTAGGAAGGAAGAACTGTTCTTTTATGTTTTAATCCAATTATTACAAACTAATTAACCTCAAATATGTTACACGTACTTATAAAAACCTCAGTGTGTTCTTACCAAGCGTTTTTCTTCAAGTTCTACACCTATTGCGAGCTTAATGTCTTAGTCCACGTGTCCAACGATTCATACTGTGAGTTGAATGTTATAAAATAATATTTGCACCGCGTCTTACTAACCGTTTGGGTTATACGCTTTAAGTATAATTACGCTAATGGATTAGGATTGGGAAGGTTGAATTAGAGGGAAGTGAACCGCATTTGCGTGGAGGGGAGGGGAAAAACAATTTAGGAAAAACCACCCCCAGTTCACCCGACCGAGATTCGAACTTGATCTCCCCACCCTCAGCAGTCGAGCTCAACACGACAACAGCGTTAGCCAACTACGCCCCCGGGCGGGTGAAGTTGAATGTTGTTTAGTTTACTTATTTTACTAAGTCTAGGTCCGTTAGTAGTAAGTTTTTGTACGTCTCAAGTGTAGTTCGAGGGCGAAACTAGCCCCCCCCGTTTTTGTCTAGCATTTAAAATATAGTAGTGTGTTAACTCTGAAATGAAACTGACTTAGTATCTTTTGAGTTAATGCATACAATAATTACGTTAATGGGACAGGGAAATATAACCTCATTGGTGGAGAGATAGAGCGGGAAACTTTTTTTTTAGTACCACGTCTAAGTACCTTTTTGGGTTTAAAAACGCTATGTATAATTACTTAATGGGTTAGGGAGTAGGAAGGCTTAATTTAGAGGAAGTGAACCCAAATTTTCGTGAGGGAGAGTGGAAAACCATTTAGGCAAACCCCCCTCAGTGCACCCGATGGGATCGAACCAAATCTCCCGTCTTTGGCAGTCTAGTTCAACACGAGATTAGGGGCGTTAGCCCATGAAACCCACCGATGAGGGTGAATGTAGTAATCATATTTTTCCCCTCTATATAAAAAATTTAATTCTTATAAAAAAAATAAAAAATAAAAATTAAATATTAATTATTCTTTCTCTCGCCCTCAGGAGGGGAAGTTATGTGATCGTCAAAATCGAGCTAGCGATTTTGATATTTAATGTCGACGTTTCATGATCAGTGAATTATGAACTGTTTCTTAAGGCGATACGACATAAGAACATCCATACAGTCATTTTAATTTCAAGTTCGAAGGGGCAATAGTCGAGCAAGCTTGAATTACACGTGGTACCCCGCGAGCCAGTCACTTGGCTTAAAAAAACATAACTTTTATCCTCAAGTTGCGTTGCTGGGTGCATCGTTTCTATAGTGGAATTTCCCTCATTGATAACACAGATAGACTCGTCTGTCTTTGGGTGTGGCATTGGGTGACAGTGTGCATGTGTTTGAAACCCGGCCCGTGGTGTAGTGATCGTGCAACTGGTAAGTCTGGGGATCCCAGGTTCAATCCTGGCTGGTACCCTTGGTACATTTTCTAAATGGGAATAACCCCAATGTTCACAGGAATTGGTTATTTTAAAACCTAGGGTAAGATTTCACACCGTCTCAAAACTTTATTATTATCTATCATACATCATGATTGTTATCGTGGTACGAGGTGTAGACAACTCTTATGGTGTAAGTAGTGGGGGGTCGTTTCAGATCAGTCATTTATACATAAACTCCCTATATGTCAGAGCGTTTATATCGAAAACGTTTATATTTGGGGGGTCGTTTCGGATCAGTCATTTATAATAAAATGCTATATGTCAGAGCGTTTATATCGAAAACGGTTCTATTTGGGGTTTGTTTTTTACCTCTCCCGCCCTTTTCCCTCCTCCTGCCCTCCCCTGGCATACGCGGACATGTTGGTTGTTAATTAATTAATTGGTAGGATAGAGGCGTTGGAGTTATTATTGGGTAGGATAGAGGTTTTTTTATTCATCAATTAGGGCGCTGTATTTTATTTGCTGAAGATAGAGCCATTCTTCGATAGCTTTTTGGAGGTTTTAACCCCCGGTTAAATTAATGTGCCGATACAGATAAAACACCAGTTTTGCCCGATAAACTCGTTGTTGTCGTCGATGAAGCTGGGGGAAATCCACAATGACGTCCAGGTAGGGGGGGTGAAAGAACGGGTATTGAAATTCCCGAGCCCCCCCGCCTTCGGTAAAGGGAAACAAAAAGGGGAAGTTGCTTTGGTGAAATTGTGAGGGTATTTTTGGGGAAAACCCCCCTAGAGCTGCGCCGGCAAAGTGATGTAAAATTGGCCCTTAGGGTTAGGCGCGACGAAAATGGCGGGAATCCGGGAAATTTAAATTTGGGGGGGGTTTTAACCTTTCCTGCGTCCCTTTTTTTCGGGCCCCTTTTAAACCACCGTGTTTTTATTTTAAAATTTTAGGGGGGAGTACGCTTTAAAAATTTTTAGGTTGAAAACGCCCCTCCCTTTTGGTCAAGATCGGTGGTTTTTAGAGCAGGTTGTAAAAAGGCACTATTTACTTTAAAAATCTTTTTTCGCCCCAAATTGTTTTCGTACCCCTTTTAAAAAGGGGGCTTTTTAAAAATTTGAAATACGCTTTGTACCTTTTTTTAGGTTCGAGTTGGCCCCCTTTTGCCCCCCCAGATTTTTTTGACGGGGAAGGTTTTTTCTAAAAGGGCGGGGGCCCCTTTTGTTTTGGAATGTTGGACCGTTGAAGGTCGATGGGTTGGGGCCCGCCCCAATCCCGATAGTGTTTTTTTTGGGGTAAAGTGGGCCCCAATGCGTCTTTCGGTTTTTTTAAACCTTTTCCCGATGTTCCCTTCCGTTGGTTATGGGGGTTTTGAAATGAATTTTGCTTAAAAAAATTCCGGCTACCCGTCCCGTGAATTTTTCCCCTTTCCTTGTTTTTATTAGGGGTTTTAGCCCGTTTTGTTAAAAATGTCCAAAGGGTTTCACGCGTTTTGGAGGGAAGCGTCCCCCCGGGCCATTTTAAAACAGTCGATGACGGGGGAGCTTTTTCCCTGCACCGTCGTTGTTTTTTCTGAGACTTTCAAAATTTTGAGATCGGTTTCCCAGAGATCGTCAATGTTTGAAAAGAAACTTGTTGGGGGAAAATTTTTTAACGGGTTTGTTTTTGGTTTAAACCCCCCTGCGCAGAAGATTTGTATTTTTGGGTTTTTTGGATTTAGGGGGACCCCCCCTGAAAACCCTCCCGGGGGAAAAGGGTCTTAGTAGATTTTTGGTAGCCGTTTTAAGTCGAAGGGGCCCCCCGGGTTTTGCCCCTCTTTCTTTTTTTTTTTTTGGGCGTTGCGCCCGGTGAAATGGTTGGGGGTAGGGGTCGGATTTTTTGGGCCCCAAACGTTTCGGGTTACAATTTTTTTTTGGAATTTTTAAATTTTTGCGCGGTGGAAAATTCCCCATGACGGTTGCTGTGTCCTTGTCTAAAAGATCTTTGGGGCAAAACCCAATTTGGGATCCCGAAGGGGTTTACTTAAATATCATTCTTTTGGTCCAAGAGGGGTTTGGGACTTTTTTGTTTAGTAAAAGTTAGTTTTTTACGTCCCTGTGTTGGAAAGTTTAATTTTCGGGGAGGGGAAGTCCCGGGACTTTCCCGGGGTGGTAGGGGTTTGGGGTTTCAGAGGGCGGTGGGTGTTGAAAAAAGTGTGATAGGGTGACTTGTTGGTATAAAGCCCATTTAGATTGTCGTCAAGTTTTGAAGGGGGGTTTTTTTCCTTTCCTTGCCCAATCGGAGCCCACTGATTTTTTGCCAAAGGCGTTTTTTGGGGGGGTGTTTTTTGTAACGGTGAAATTTGGGGACACAATATCTTTTTTTTTGTGTGTTATTTTTTAATTGTTGAAAAAGGGGAACCCGAGGCCCCGTTTTTTAAAAGGGGAAAAAGTGGGGGCAAGAAGCTCCCCCTTTTGAAGGGTAGTGTTTTTTTTCCCCCTCTTGTTTAAAGCTTGCGCCCCTGTTGTGAGACGAAAATTTGTTTTTGGGCCTTTTTTCGGGTACCCCCTTTTAAAGTGTTGTAGGAAAACCCCGAAAACAGAGTAAACCATTTTTTTTGTGGGTTTTACAAGGCGACGTTGTTGCGGGTTATGCTTTTCTTCGCACTTTGGAGGGGGCTGCTTCGGGCATTTGGGGGTCAGGGTTTATAAATTGTTGAAAAGGGGAAGTGTCGGGTTTTTTAGCTTTGGCCCGGGGATAACGCCCCCCCGGCATTTTTTGGGGTTCTTTCTGAACCCTTTGGTGTCCTTTTTTAAAAATTTTGCAATATATACCCGGGGCGTATTGTGCATGGTGAAACCCCCTTTGAAAAACCCCGGGGTTTTTTGGGACAAAACTTGTCGTCCCAAGTGTTGAATTGAGTTTACCCCGGGGTTTTAAAAAGCAGTTAAAAATTGCTTTTAAGGGAAAATTTTTTTTTGGCCCCTTCCCCTGAGGGAAATATATTTTGTTTTAAGGTACATGCGTAATATTTTGATGGTGGCCCCTTTTGGTAAAAAGGGTCGACGACCTTTGGGGTTCACCCCTAGGTCGCCCCGGAAAAACAGTGTGGGGTCTTACAAAATCACCCCTTGGCCCCCTTAAAGAATATGACGTGGGGATTGCCCGTTTGTTCGAACCCCGGTTTTCCCATAAAGAAAATTTCCATGTGTTTTACCCAAATTTAATTTCCACATTTTTAAAAAAGTGGGATAAAGTTGCTACAAAATGTGTTTCCAAGGGGGAGGGCCGTTTTTGGGGGGCCCAAAAAGGGATTTTTTCCCAATTGCCCCAAAAGTTTGAGCTGGTTATAAGCTATATGGCTTTTTATTTATAGGTGGAGGGAGGTGGGTTTAGCCGTTAAAAAAAAAAATTAAATTTTTAAAATTTTTATTTAAAATAGGAAAAAAGTTTCAACGGTAAAAGTATACTGGGGAAAATTTACAATTTAAATTTTTTTTGTATAAAAATAGCGGGTTTTTGTTTACAACAGTGAAAATTTTCTGTGAATTTTTAAAAATTAGGGGGAATAGGGGCCCTCGGTACTAAAAGAAAAAAAAATTTTGTGAATAGTTTTAAAAATTAAAAAATATATAAAAAACTTTTTAATTTTTGATAAAAAAAATTTTTCCCAAAAATGTATTAGATTTAAATAAAAAATATAAAATGGGTTTATCAGAAAAAAAATATATATAAAAAAATGTATTAGATTTAAAATAAATTATTATAAAAATTTGGTGGGATTAAAATTAAAGCAAAAATTGATAGAAAAATGGGTTAGGGGGCGTACGGGAAATAAAAAAAAAAAAAAAAGGGACCGGGTGAAAAAAAATATAAAAAATATGCTTGTTTTTTTTCAAAAAAAATTTGAAAAAAATTTAAAATTTTAAAAATGGTATGTGGGGAATGTCTAGAGTAAAAGGGAAAAAGATAAATTATTCACCCCGTTAAAGATTTTTTAATTGGGGCGGGGGCGTTTAAAGGATTATCCCCAAGGGGCCGTTTAAAAACATTTTGTTATGGGTTTGGTGTCCGGGCCCGGTAGTTTTTGCCTGGAACGGAAATACAGTCGAGCCCTTTTTTAAAATTTTTGTGGGTTTTTTGGGATTTTCCAGCCCGTTCGGGACAGCTTTAAAAATCAAAAAAATCTTTCCCCGGTTGCCATGTTTAGGGGTGTTTCCGCAACCCCTTGGGCAAAAAAAACCCCGGTTTTTTGGTTTTGGCAGGATCCCCCCAAACCCCCAAATGGAAAGGGTTTAATTTTTTTGGGGCCCGGATAAAAAGGCCCCCAAAATGTAGTTTTTGGGGCCTTTAAAAACCGGGGTTCTCGGTGAGGTAAAAAAGTCCCCGGTGGGGGACCCCAATGGGGGGGGTTTTCTTTAAAAATTGAAGTTTTGGCCCTGTTTAAAAACGCGGCCCCCAATTTTTTAAGGTGTGTTAAGGGGCAACCTAGATAGCAGTGTTAGACCCCACCCCACTGTGTTGGGGTTAGGGCGAACGGTGGGCATTTTTAATTGGGAACATAACTAAAAAATTTTCAAAAATACGCTGCCCGGTGATGTAGGGGCCGCGGACTTGGGGACCCTGTAGTCGTTGCCCAACGGTACGGGGAAAATCGGGCTTTCCCCAAAATTTCCCCCTTGTGAATTTAAAAAAATTTTCCAGAGTGCGGAAAAAAAGGGGTTTTTTACCCCCCGACCCAAAATTTGGTTTTCCCCTTTCCCTTTTAAATTTGAATGAAAGCAATTTTTTTTGTGGGTACACCATTTGGCCCTGCTGGTTCTTTTTTTAATTTTCAAAAAGTATAAATTTTTACCGTAAACCCAACCCCCAGAACGGTTTGAGGGGTTAAAAGATAATTGTCCCCCCTTTCTTTGCACTGTTCAACGGTGTGTTTCAACGGTTTCCGGTTTCGTAAACCCCCAGACCCCTGTAAACGGGTTTTTTTTTTGTTTGTGGACAGGGCCCCTTTGGGTTTTTTTCCCCCCGCTTTTTGAAACGTGAAATTAGTTGTGTGCATTGGAAAGGAATGGGCAGGAAAAATTGGGGGGTACTGTAACTTTGGCTATGTTTTCTTGTTTAAAAGGGAAAATTTTGGTTAAGTAAATTTTGGGGGGCCGACTGGGTTTTTTTGTACTTGAAAATTTGGGGATACAATGAACAAATAAAGTACTTGTTTTCCCAAAGGGGAAAGGTTGTTTCGTGGAAGGTTGTAAAATTTGTACCCCCCAAAGAATGACCCCTGGGCTGGGGGGGTTTCCCTTGGGTTTTTCATCTCCCGGAGTAAAAATTTTGAAGGCCCTTGTCGTGGTTTCTTATTAAACATGCACCCCCCTCTCTACGCCCGTGTCCCCGGTTCTTAAATTTTCCCCAAAAACCCATGGTGTAAAAGGTTTGGTTCGGGGGGGTATTTTTGAGGGGGGTTTGGTTGTGGGGAACCCCGAGGGGGTCAAAAAAACCCCAAATGGAAGACGGTGGTGGTATCTCGTTTTAAAAAAACGTTACAGTCCCCCTAAAATTTTCCCCAGGCCCCTTCCCCGAAAGAAGAATAGGAACCGTTGATGGGTAGAAAATTTGTCCCGCGACTGCGATTTGGTTGCCCCCCCCTTGCCCCCCTTAGGGTTAATGATGGGGTTCTTTTTAAAAAGGGACTTGGGCCCGGAAAAAACCCAAAGGGCCGTTTAAGTATCGTCGCCTTTGAAAGGATCCACCTTTTGCTTTCTCCATGAGCTCTCTCTAAACTTCAGGCAGGCCTTTCCCTAGGATCTCTCATCTTTACACAATAGTTCAAATCGGGTTTAAAATCAAGACATAGTTATCTTTGACCAACGCGTCATACCACTTCTCAAAAGTGCTCCTTTCCTCAACTGACATCTCACCGATGCCGTAGTCCTCCTTTGGCGGCAAGGGACCCTATACCCGCGTTTTCTTTTTTATTGAAAAATGGGGGAAAATGTCCCTTGGCCAAAGGGGTCGTCCAAGCCGAAAGTTTTGGGCAATTTGGACAGCGAATCGGGAGAAAGTTCAGTGAGTCAATAAAGTGGAGCGGGCCGTAACGCATGGACATGATTTTCCACGTTCATTTTAGTTCTGGGGTCCATTTTTAACTCCATCATATATTTTAAAATTAAAATTTCCATCATAGGATTTAGCGTTATGGGGCGAGGAGGTGATATCCCTTTAAAAATTTTAAGCTTTAATTTGAACAATAAATTCGAAAAATTGGGGCCATTGTGGTATCACCTTGAATATGCGAGTCCTATCGCCCCACAGTCGGTGCAATGGTGATCATTTGCATTATATGAAAAAAAAAGGCCTTACAACACGTTTGCACGACACATAGGTTTGGTTGTGTAAGTACGTGCTGACCGCACCTTGAAGAAGCGTTTCTTTTCTGCATTCAAAGTCATAGAATACAAACATGAAATACTCTTTTCCAGTGACGGCTTTGACGGGGCCTGTTTCATATAAAAGAAATGACCAAAAAGGGGGATGGGTCTCACATACTCTACAAAAAGTCTCATAACACCTATGTGGGAATATTTGATTTTTCCCAAAAAAGAAAAAAATTGCCCGATACCTCGCAAACTTTTTGAAACACAGACCGACCTGTGGGCCGCTGAAAAAACCGGGGGCGTTTATGGTTATCAAAGCACGTTTTGATTTGTGAACCAACGACCACAGTTTTCACAAAGCACAGTCGGCCTCCACTACAAACCGCTTTAGCGTGGCACTTTTGCAAAGCGGATTCACACTTGTGTTTGTTCTTTGTGTTGAACGGTACACGGCACTCGCGGCAAAAGTACACACACTTAAATGCGGCTGTCAAGGATGTTATGAGTCAAAATGGTTTTGCTTATCGTCGTGAAAATACAAATCAAGGTGCCCATAAGGAATGTTCGGAGGGAGTAGGCCCCTCATAAGGCCTGTCTCCCGACGTTCCTGAAAACTGTGATTTTGTATTCGGAAAGGTTTGCTTTGAATTGTTTCAGCTCAGTGAGCCCCCCACCTTTCAAAGATCAATGGGCATCACGGCATAGTTCTTCTGCTTTGAGTTTTTGATATTACGACCCATTTGATTTGTCTAAAGGTGTTCACGTCCTGCATCCTGGTTTCTTTTATTGTCACATATAGCTTTGGGGACAACCCAAAGCACGGGCAAGAAAAGTGTGTCGTCATTTTGAATCGTAATGATCCCTTTTTTATACGGTATATGTGCTTGCGGGAGAGAGTTTATCACAATAACGTCCCTCCGCGAGGCTCCCTTAAAGTGGGAGAGTTTAACGTAAAAATGGTGCAGTACTCAAAAACAAAAATATTACTCTGCAGCACGCGACTTACGTTATCAAGCACTGCTCTAGCGTCTAGTGTTGTGTTTTAAATGAGACATTTCACGGGCTTAACGTTGAGTCAGTGCTACTCAAAAGTAAGCCCACGTGGTATCGGCGCTAACGCCATGGTCTGCAACCGATGGAGAAATTAGTAATTTTTTCTTCAAGCAGCTTATTGCGTCACGATCGCTTGCTGGGTGCACCAAGATGTACGGTAAAATTTTTCTACCAGTATAAAAGAAAAACGCTCAATTGTTTAATCCTCTCTTCGTGATGCGAAAAGGGACGCCATTTTGCAATTCCCACCTACCTGATTCACCTGGCCACTAATTCCGTTTTGAGGGGCAAACGACGGTCCCGCTATCGCCAGTTCCACGGGCCCCATCTCCCTCGCCGCCGCCGCGGGGCTCGAACTCCGTCTCCTGCGTAGAGGCGGAGTGAAGATGTTCCGGCTTGCAGGGACACAGGGGCTCGAAACCCTTCTCTCTGGAGCTGGGGCGATGCGGCTACATAGGGTGGAGGGGTCCCACCGCTGGTGATGGTGGCTCTGTGGTCATTCGCCATTTCCGGCCTCAATTCAAAATATTAACACATGTCAAAGTAAGCCTTGTTACAACAGGCGCAATTTTTTTCTTTAAAATGTATAAAATGTTTGAATTTTTCAAATTTCTTTTTGACGTAACAGGCATTTACAGAAATGAGTCAGCGTTTGCGGGGAGGGAGAGTGAAAATTTTTTCTCTAGTTTACCTTGGTAAGATTCGAACCCAACATCATCTCTTTAATACTTTTTTTGTATTATTTATTATATAGCATGTTCAATTTTTCAATTGCTTTAGAGTAACCCACATTTACAGAAGGCGTCAGCACTTGCAGAGGAGGGAGGTGTAAAAAATTGTCTTAGTTTACTTGCTAAGATTTGAAGCTCAAATCATCTTTTTTAATACTTTTGTATTATTATTTTTACTTAGCATGGTTCAATTTTTCAATTGCTTTAGACGTAACCGACATTTAAGAAATGCGTCAGCACTTGCGGTGGAGGGGGAGTGAAAAAAATTGTCTCTAGTTTACCTTGCTAAGATTTGAAGCTCAAATCATCTCTTTAATACTTTTTGTATTATTATTATTATTATTATATCATTTTAGCAGCGGAGATTACGTCTTTTAAAATACTTTTCGCTTTAATTGTTTCAATACGAATGTTTTATTTTTGAAAAAAAAGCTGAGATTATGCTCGCGTAATGAATTTATAGCTTTTGATACTAGATGTTGTTTCTAACGCCCGCATAATGAGTGGATAGACAGCCCCCGCACTTAACAAACGAAAGTTAGACCTTAAAAGGGGTAGTAAAAATTTGGGGTTTATAACAGCTTTCTTTAAATTTGGGGGAAAAATATGTTCAAACCCCTTTTCAAAAAACATTTGTTTGGTTATCATAAGCTACTAGCTGCCTCCTATATTTGAAATATGTATCTAGAGGCAGTGTATCCTTAAAATGCATTACTTTATTTATAAAATAAGCAAACTTTTAAGATTATGTTTGGCGGTAACAAAAGACGGTAATAAATTGACAGAGGAAATGTACAGCCCTTAACTAAAATACAATTTTATAATTAAGCTGCAACGTTGTAAACATACATAAGAAACGTAAACATTTAGACTGGAATTAAAAAAAGTACGCCCCAAAGTGTCAGCCAGACACAAATTTAGTACAAGAAGAATAAACTCTTTATTTTAACCCCTGTTTGGATTCGAACCCGTGGCACTGCATACATATAGTTTTTTAAATTGGTTACTATTCACATCATAAATTAAAGTGTATGGACTTATGGGTTTTTGCAGAGTGAAAGTGACTGTTTAAAGTGTTGATTACAATTTTCTGGGCTTTGTACAGGAAATGAACCCTGACCAAGGAGACACTAAAATGATATCGATACATTGTAAACGACAATTATAATTTTCTGCATACATAAGAACACGTAAACATTTAGATGGAATTAAAAAAAGTACGCCCTAAAGTGGGCAGCCAGACAAAATTTAGTACAAGGGAAAAATAAACTCTATTTTAAAACCCTGTTTTGGGTTCGAACCCGTGGCACTGATACATTTTAGTTTTTTAAATTTGGGTTTCTATTACACATCATTTAAAATTTAAAATGTATGGACTTTGTTTATGCAGAGTGAAAACGTGGACTGTCTAAGTGTTGATTACAAAATTTTTGACTTTGTACAGGAAATGAACCCCTGACCAGGAGACACTAAAATGATATCGTCACATTGTTAAAACGACCCAAATTTTTAATTTTCTGTCTTTGAACCCGGGACCTTTATTGAACAAAATAGTTGACTAAACCAGTATTTTCGCTTATCCCCAAGAGGGAATTGAACCCAAGGACTCCCCCCCCCAATGGCTCAGTATAAATATACAGGTAGGATTTTTAATAAACGTTTAAGTAGCAATATAGTTTTCCTTGCTTAAAATGTAAACACCGCATTCTTTTATACACTAAACGTGTAGTACAAGCTCACTGCTAGCAATTGTTTTCGACTCTGAGGGGCGATTTAACAGGATTTGTGCGAGAGAGAGAAAGCTACTGCCTACTGGCTACATGTAGAAGGTATTACATAAACAGTCGGTTTAAAGGGGGTCCAAATCTGCCCAAACAGCGGGAGGTGCATTCCCCTGGCGACCAGGGGTACCGGTGGTAGGGGCGCGGGCGCAAAAATACAGGGAGAGGGCCTGGGGGCGACTCGTGGGTCGTGAGTGGACCGATTCGTAAGGGCGCCCCAGGGGAGTCGATGTCTCTACAACTGCGGTATGCACCCCGAAGCCCCTTTGTCTAAAATTTCGGATCCAGTAGTCTGAAATTAAATAAATACAATTAATTAGCATTTACAGGAAAAAAAACACCAAAAGACTCCAATATATATGTTTTTAGTTGTTATTACCATTGACGCGTTACCATCAGCGTTGCAAATTCCGTTTTCATCGAACAGTAGCAGCTGGTCCAGGCTTTGGGATCCCCCGGTTGTAAAACCTCCAATCATCGGGGGCTCTTCAACTAACAAAAAAAGAAGAACACCCTTTTTTACGCCCCCGCTGTATTAGTCAACAAAAAAAACACCAGTTAAAATATACAGAAAAAAAATTACCTAAATTTAGAAATTTTCTGCGACTCGAAATCATTTTTTTGATGTTCGGCGGCGTTCAATAAACAAATTGAAATGACCAAATGTAATGAGCGGGTTCTATTTATACCCTCTTCAAGAGCCTCCGGTCTGTAATGACCTTAATACTCTAATTGGTGTCTTGCGCATGCGCAACACAGACTGTCCATAGTCCTTTGTAAATCCCGTTATTTTCGTAGTCGGCATCGACCAGCGAAGTGGACGGAGGTGCTTTCTTTGATGCTCTGTTCCACTGCCCCCTTAATATGAGTGAAGAATGAACCCTGAGCACGGAACGAATCCTGGATAGTCAGTGGTCAGAGCAAAGGCGTACTAAGCCAGAGGTCACGGGTTTGGAACTTGAAAACTTACCTTAAATATTTTAATTTGTTGGTAGAAAGACCAAAAACTATGTATGAAAGCATATAGCTACTTTTACCGGGGTCAGTATCTATCAACATATTGTCGGTATGCGTTTGTTATTCACCTGCATCACAGGTAGCGTAGTCTAAGACGTCACTGCCAATGCCTGGGAGGTCGGGGTTTGATTCCGTTCTGGTAATGACCATTCTAGGTGTCAGCCCTCCGCAAAAGTAGACCAAAGGTGTTTTTTCCGCACCTTCGTGAAAATGCGGGTACATTTTCCGTCCCTCCTATTACTTAGCGGGGTTCATCATTGGTTTGACTTCGAACACTGAGGCAAATGTGGGTACACTATCCCAAGATATTAAATACGTGTGTGAACTCGGGCACCTTACCTTAAATATTAACAACATATTCTTACTAGTTTTTTTATTGACAATCAAAAAATTAATTTACAAGCGCAATATTATTTAGGTCTTTGCCGACTGTGAGTACTTGACGTATGAATAGGGGATTCTGCCTGTTTTTAAAAAATATGCGTATAAACACATGACTTGAGACGTATGAATATGTTAAATAGGGGGAGTATTCAGACAGAACTTTTATTTGCTTTTACCCTAGAATTATTTGTACTGCAGATCACCTGACTTTAGTATGAATACGGGGGTTTGACTGTTTTAAATTCACATGGCGGGGGGTATGATAAATACTCAGCAAATTGTTAAAGAAAACCTTACATTGATTTATATTTATTTGTAAACTCTCCTAGAAACCTTACATTAACTAAACTGGATTTCGATGCCCTCTAGCGGGCCAATAAGCAAGCACGACAAAACCTGTACGGCAATTAAATAATATTAAATATTAAATATGTATAACCTTTACACATGTTCCTATGTTAAATCCTAGGGGAAAAAAAATCATGGCGGCTATATATATTTTGATAACATAAATAATAACTTTTACATAAATTTATAGTAAAATATTAGGAAAAAAAATCACGGTGCCTTATGTAGTATAGTTTTTGTATAGTAAAAGGGCCTTAAACCCTGTGGTCATTCTTTATGTTACGTGCATGATAAGCTAAATACCGTTTTCATATTCGTTATACGATACAATTACAGAGGATTAGCCAAATTTAATTTATCTGTACTTAGTCCGCTCTTGCAGAGGGCGAGAGATTATTAACATTGAGTCGAAGTTGTGCGGTGTTATCGCCTATTAAGGGGTAACTAACTAATCGGGCGTCGGTAAAGGGGTTTCAGTAATTTGATGGTCTCTGGTTCGAATCCAATTAGACACACGAATTACAACTACAGTAAATTCACCGTGCAAAACGGGCGTCGCTAAAATCTACCCCCCCTCAGTGCATCTGAAGGTACTCTCGCAAATGTTGGTGCATTGATGTGTGGGCTTAAACTTTCATAGGGATATAGTTGCGAACATTAAATTCAATATTATTCCTCCGTTGCGAGCTGACTTGGGCCGTCAGCTTTCACGGAATGTAAAAGGAATCTGCCGTATACGGGACTTTTCATAGCTGCCTTACAGGTGTCTATTTTGGAGAAACACAATGACTCCTCAAGGTGAATGGAGGTTATTGCTCGGTACGTCGCCCCCAGAAGGTAATGACCGGGGAGGGGGGAAAACGGATGAACAACCCCGGCTCTTGAGGGAGGGGTAGGGGAGGGAAAAGTGAAAGGTGATTGCCACTGTTGGGAAGCTGGGTCATTTGCTATCGGTCAGCCTGCGGAGAAAGAGTGGAGCGCGGGTGGCTCTATGCTTCAGCAAATAAACTACAGCGCCCTAATTGATGAATAAAAAAACACCTCTATCTACCAATCGGAGGAGAAAGATGTGGAGCGCGAGTGGCTCTATGCTTCAGCAAAATAAACTACAGCGCCCTAATTGATGATAAAAAAACCTACTATCCTACCAATAATAACTCCACGCCTCTATCCTACCAATAATTAATTAACAACCAACATGTCCGGCGTATGCCAGGGGGGAGGGGCAGGAGGAGGGGAAAAGGGGCGGGAGAGGTAAAAAACAAACCCCAAATATAGACCGTTTTCGATATAAACGCTCTGACATATAGGCAGTTTTATGTATAAATGACTGATCCGAAACGACCCCCAAATATAGAACGTTTTCGATATAAACGCTCTGACATATAGGCAGTTTTATGTATAAATGACTGATCTGAAACGACCCCCCCACTATGGTGTACCCGAGCAACGTTCTGTGCCACCAGAGGGGTTAATATTCTACACAGTGGCAAACAAACTTGATGTAACGTCCCTCCCGGTCTATATTCCATACGATAATAAAGTATTTCATTACAAATGAGCTCTATAGGCTACGATAGTTCATTTTTTCATTAATTTAAGGTATTTAACGTGCACATTCTTAACAGAATGATTATATTAGCACACGACTTATAAACTAACTTAAATCTAGAACAAACACAACACCCAGCCCCCGCCGTTAATTCATAACTTTAAAAGTGTAAACCACATTTCACCAATGATAAATTTTCCGGCCATGCCAGAAATGGAATCCGGGACCCTTAAATCAGTAGACAGATACGTTACCGACTTAGCTAAGGAGTCGGACTATATACTCTAGTGTTATTGTAAAGAGCGTGTCTATCTTTAAATTAGTAGCGCTCTAGACACGAGTGTTATAGTAATAGTGCACCTATTTTGATTTCGTAGCGCTATAGACACGAATGCTATAGTAGATAGTGTGTGTCTCTAATTTATATAGCTACTAGATAGCTGTTGCCCGCGGCTTTGCTCGCGTGGAAGTTGATTATATACAAATACGAAAATATAATATGTATTTACAGATTAATTTAAAATATTACGTTACGTTGATGACCATAACTTGACCTCAGATCAAAAATAATGCAAGTCCGATACAAACTTTCACCCCCTTTTTCATCCCTTATTAAATAAAATTTCCAAAATTCCTGAAACACGTATTTATTTGTTTTACGTCAATACCGAAATACAAAATTTTGTTTTGTAACTTTCAAATGACGGACTTTCATACATATTATCATCCCTATTTTGACCCTTTGGGGTGGAATTTTCTAAAATCCTTTCTTAGTGAGTGCCTACATAACAAAATGAATATACAGTCCGATTTCATGCTTGTAGCCTTGATAGTTTGCGCTCGGCGATGATGAATCAGTCAGTCAGTCAGTCAGTCAGGAATGTTATTTTATAAGTATAGATGATCAATAGTCCCTAATTTGTCCATTAATTGAATACAAAGACGCCCATGTCAGTGGTCACATGGTCTAAAGCTCACACTCGCTATATCTAATTTTATTTTTATCACCGTGTCTTAATACCTGTTCTTTCAGGTCTACGGATTTACGATAATTACTCTAGTGGGGTAGGGATGAAGAAGAAAGCATTTTAAAGGTGATGTAGAGGAGGGTAAGAGTACACAACTTGTCATTTTTCTTCTTTTTTCCTATAGGTTTTTTATAATTAAACTATAACAAAGATTAATGAAATACCATTCATCAAATAACCAGAAACTATTGTTAAGATAAGTGAGAAAAAATGTAATTTATTGTAATGGATTTATAATAAAAATAGGAAATGCGTTCTCGTTGACACCTATGCGGATATGAGTATGCAAAACTTTGTCTAAGTGTTGCACATATACATATTTAGATAGTATATTATACCCACTTCAGTAGCCGAATAGTTAAAGGCGTCACTTTCATGTTAAACATGGCCTGCTGATGACTGGAATATCAGGGTTCGAATCCGGTCGAATCTACTGATAGTAGATTTCCTAAGTAATTTTACACTCTCCTTCCACGAAAATGCGGGTAGATTACCTCTAAAATGCTTTCTTCCTCATACCTACCCTATTATAGTAACATTTCGGCCCTCACTCTAAAGTTGAGGTTGATGGATTCTTACTTAAATAAAAAAATTGATGAATGATTGACATTGAATAAAAACATAAAAAAAACTAATGAATGTCAGTAAATCGGTTTAGAAAGTGTCAAAGAGCACCTTTATCTTTGGTGTGTTGGCCTACTTTTGCACGCTCTATGAAATGTTTGGCATTAGATGATATTACATTGCGATAATACAACAGTAATTCATTTCAATTCCATCACAAACGCTGGGAGGTAAGAAAATTATAGTGAAATATTCAAAAAGCAGTTTTTACCTGTAAATCCTGGATAAATACACAAATAGGCTTACAAAAACAAGTATTTACAGAATTTGGTAACTTTTTTAAGCACCCCGTCTTACTATCCATTCGAGTTTATAAGCTTATGTACTAATTACGCCAATGGTTTTTTGGGATTAGGAAGGCTATATTTAGAGGAAGTGTACCGGCATTTGCGTGGAGAGATAGTGGAAAACAATTTTGGAAAATCACTTTCAGTACACCGACCAAGATTTGAACCTTAATTTCCACGTAATTGGCAGTCTAGCCTATTGCAAGAGGTGCGCCTTAGACCATGCAGCCACCGAAGTGGTTATTTGTTTAAATTGACTAGCTATAAATACCATTGAACTAACAAACTACTCCAGTGTTTCCAACAACTGAAATAACCGATTTACGTACTCTTAAGGACAGTTTCATAGCTTGAGTGTTCCCCCAAAAAGCAGCGCTACACTAAACACAAAACCACACCCACATATATCAAAATAGAATGAGGCAGTTTCATTTGCGACACTGGCCCATTACATTCGAGTTTAGGTAGGTGACTTCGTGTATTTAGTATAGACGTACTCAATCTGACTACGAAACTGGTCCTTAGTTTACCCGTGGATTCTTGCCTTCCCTACCTTAATATACTAGTATTTGAGATGAGGGAGAGTGGGAAACCATTGAGGAAAAATCACCCTCATTAGACCCAACCCGGGAAATTTGAACTACGATCTCTCCTTCATCAATAGGTCAGTCTAAAACGAGAGTGATGCCTAGGACCATTCGCCACTGAAGTGAGTCACACACTATAAACTGGATTGCCAGTGACAGGGGAATTAGGGTTCTAATCCCGGCTGGATGTATGAGAATGGGTTTCTTATTTAGAAATCCCCAACCCCATCCATTTATGTAAATATGCGTGTAGTCTTGGCGGGTGTTAAGATGTGAGCACATACACATTACCATTTACTGGGATATATTTTATTATTATTTTCATAACAATGTTTTTATTATTATTATTATTATTTAGCACCACGTCCTTACTACCCGTTCGGGTTATACGCTTAAGTACTAATTACACTAATGGATTAGGAATTGGGGAAAGGGTTTAATTAAAGGAAGTAAACCCGCATTTGCATGGGGGGAGAGGGGAAAACCATTTAGGAAAAACCACCCACATTCACCCGCCAAAGATTCAACCTCGATCTCCCCTTTCTCAGCAGGGGGGTAAACACGACAACCCCAACACGTTACCCAAAACTACGCCCCGAGGCGGTCATAAAAAATTGTTTTTTTTTAAAGATTTTATATACTCCACCCCCCATTTAAATTTACACGGCTGCTGCCATACAGTTTTTAAAAAAAGAAAAGAAAGAAAAATGCCAATTCCAACGTTTTCTCACTCTAAATAGCATTTAATTTTCATTTATTTGACTTATTCAACACGCACTTTCTGAATCGACGATATATCAGCACACTTTTTATAAATTATCTTAGAACAACACAACATCTACATCCAGCCCCCGAAAGTTAATTCATCACTGTAAAGGGGAAACCCACATTTCCCCAAATTTAAAACATTTTTCGGCCATGTCAGGAATAAAAACCCGGAACCCTTGGCTCAGTAGATAGATACTACCCTTTTATATATATCCCGTAACGACAAGGAAAAAAAAAATTTTGCAATATTCTATTACAATTTTGTTGAACCCAAATTTTATTCGCTTGGAGTGGGTTTTGAGTACATTTTACGGATTGTGTTTCTACTATTTTTAAGTTGTTTTTTTTTTCTCACCGCGTTCAAAACTAGCTGTTCAGGTATACTCCATATACTATTACTAAGTAAATAAGTTAGGTATGAGGAAGTTTGAATTTAAGGTAAATTACCTGTTTTTTGCTTAGGGGGAGTTTGGGAAAAACTTTTAAAAGAGGAACAAAGTACACCCGACCGGGATTTAAAACCCCGATTTTCCATCTTTGGGCAATCGGCTTAGCGAGAGTGCGCCTTAGACCAGAGGTCACACGGCAGATCTGGTATAGTAAATGAATAAATAAATACTCATTTACTCTTTATTTCAAATTTGAACGGTTAAGAGGGGGGCAGGTCTCAGTATCCCCATGGTGAGAGACCAATACCCCACACTCCCTTCCCCCCCCTCCCCACTACTTTTCTTCGCCCCGGGTAATAATACATAAACTAATTTAAAGACCGGCCTTTGTCTAGGATCAGCAATCCTGACTTTTGACAGAGGTCCCGGGTTTGATTTTCCGGGGGTTTATACGAGTTCTCCTAAAAGGGGGAACCTCCTACGGTAACCAGGGCTGGTTTATCAGGCATAGGCTAGGTTCTAAGATTTCTACAAGCTTCATGTTTTTAAAATCACTATCATGACGTTATCTCATTGCAGATATGAGGGAGAAACCTCCAAGGTAAAAACCGGGGACTTTTTCTGTTCTCACAGAAGGAACGGTCTACATACACGGCGACATAATGCTACTGCTTTTTCTCACGGTCAAATATGTCATGCGCAAAAAAATAAAAAAAAAATTTGAAAGTAAAAAACCAAATGGTGTTTACTTCGTTAGTATATATTTTGTTGGACCTGTATTTGAGTATTGCCAGCATCTACATTTCAGTACTCTCCGAAATTTAGTGAACACACTTTACAACTATTTCGACCAGGTTTTCTCAACCAGTGTGCCGCGGCACTTAGAGGTACCCCGAGATCGCCAGATATTCGAGGGGGAAAAAATATTAATAAAAACCCCAAGAAAAAATATTAGCACCCAATTATGAAAATAATTTAAAATTTTAAATTGATTAATCGAGTAGTAATTCCCTTTTTCTTTTGTTGTGATGCTGCGTGAGCAGCCAGCATTTTGACGACTATCTAGACATGTTCTACATCTCCCCCAGGTCATAGTTCAGGGGGTAAGGGTTTTTCCCCCACTACATACCATAAATTTGTAACTTCACCTTTTTTTTTATTATTATTTAACTCATCTTCCATTTTGCGAAAAATTTTTAAAAATTATTTTCCTTATTTTTTTTTTTTAATAAGTTAATACATAAATATACTTTTGTCAACAGTTATAAGTTCATTAAAAAAAAAGTCAACATTTTAATTCTATTACATCCATTATGGTTTCCACCTGTGGCATTTTTTTATTTAATCCATATATTTTCCACTACCGGGTTGCCGGCCTTGTCTTAGCTTCATATGCCTTATAATAATGTTTTGACTATAATTCTTTACTATATAAAATAAATTGATAATGTCTCGGATATATTATCCAAACTCACTTAGTGTTTAATACAACCCATCTTTGTTGCCTTTTATAATTTTTTTTATTTCCTAAAACATTGATTGATTCATAGATTAATATAATATTATTATATTATTTGTTGGTGAAGATAATCAGGGGATGAAACCACTGTCGTATTTTAAAATAAATCCAGCACAAAAAAACGGGTAGTTAGCTAGATAAAAAATAAAACAGATTATTCCACAAAGAAGGGGTGTGTCAAGGTCACCTTTTAAATGCCAAGCAAAGCTTGAAACATTTGAAACAGAGTCAAAGCCAAAGGTTAAGATAAGGTTTTTGTGGTCGTCAGTTGCCACCTTACATTACTTTTAAATGTTTTACTATCTATTTAGTGCATCCAGGTATATAGAAAGGCACACAAGAAAATCACAGTGTATTTATTCTATTATGCTGACATAAATATAATTGAATTTAATTATTTTTATTTTTTATCTTCTGTATAAAAATTTACTTTACGAGAAAATAGACTAACAAGACATAAATATTAGTTAAGTAGGTGTGTCATAAATGAAATGCAAGCAAGGAAGATTGCACAAACAAAAAGCTTTATATATATATATATATATATAAATCTTTATTTATTTTATATATAAATCTTTATTTATATTATATAAATCTTTATATATATATATAATTTGTATTTACTACATGCAAGTGAACATCAATTCACAGTGCCACAACTTGGCCGGTACTTTTCTTTTGAACAAAATAATGTTGGTGATATGGAATTTAACTTTTCTTTTTCTTTTACTTAAATACGGTACTTTCTTTATCCGTACCTACGTTAGAGATGCCACTTTATCACTAGTCGCTGTTAAAATACTTTTAATTAAATGTTTTAACATTTATTACATATTCAAATTGTTATATATAGTGATGGATTTTAAATTGATTTATAATATTATATCAAAGTTTTCGTCTTTAAAAATGTTTCGTTGATGTGAACCGAAGTCTATTGTGGGTGTCGAAGTCAAAGTGAAGGAGTTTTTGAACTTCAACTTCGACCCGCCCCTCCCAAAGAATGATAACTTGAACAGTAACCAGAAGAAATATTCTCCTCTCCCTCGCTCGGTCTAAATTACAAAACAGATGGAGAAGAATATTATATATTTTTTAATCACTAAACTTATTGTTCACTTTTTGAATCGACATCCTTTTCACGACACGACTTTAAAACTAACATAAATTTAGAAGAAACACAACATTCAATCCACCAGTCATTAATTCATCAATGTGAAAGAGTAATAATCTCTAACTAGATACTTTAAGAACGTTGTATGTATGGAAGTACAGAACACGATATGATATTTCCCTCCTCCGCTCCTAACTCCAGAGTTATTATCATTTATCAATGAGTAATAACCTTGAAACAGAATCATTTCAACACATTTATAACTCAACCGATTACAATAGTCAAGGGCTTGATCAAAAAGAGCTAAGTTTTTTTAAGTGTATTTTTTGAAAATACAAAAAATTTTCTGGCGGCCTAAAATGATCATATATTAATATTTTATTTGTGTTTTTTATAGCTATTGGTTTTATATAGGAAAATGACTTCTGGAGATTACATGACCTTAAGTATTAATACATATAGTTAGAGCTGGTTTCATAGTCAAATTTAGTACGCCTAAAGTGCGGCACTACACTAAGTACATGACGACACCTACCTAAACTCGAATGGAATGGGCCGTTCTCGCATAGGAAACTGGCCCATTCCATTCTGGTTTAGGTATGTGTCGTCATGTACTTAGTATAGCGCCGCACTTGAGGCGTACTAAATTTGACTATGAAACTGGCCCTTAGATATAGTAGCGTTTCTATTCGCCTTTTCTTTAGAAAGTGGGAAATTTGTAGATTACCTCAAAAAATATGTCATGTGCAAGGGTTAATGAGTTCAAATATGTAGGAACACTATTAACTAGTGGTAACAATATAATATTGGAAAATAAAACAGTCGGAAAATGCATGCTGTATTACTCAGTCAGTCAGTAAGTATTTTAACACCACAACTTTATACCTGTTTAGGTTATACACCTATATACTAATTATGCTAATATGTTAGGGATGAGAAAATTTGAATTTAGAATAAGTGTACCCGAATTTGCGTGTAAGGAGTGTGGGAAGCCTTTTAGGAAAGAACAACTTCATTGCATCCACCTGGGATTCAAACACCGATCTCCCTGTCATTGGCAGTCTAGTATATTGCGGGAGTGATACCTTAGACATGCAGCAACTGTAGCAGGTAGTAATTTGTTAACATCTTGTCTATTGTCAAGAAAGATAAAAGTCAGATTATACAATAAATAGGTCACCATTTGTTATTTATGGTTGTTAATCATAGAATGTCACTTTAAAACATGTTGATAATAATTTAGGGTGGTCAAAAACAATGTTATTTGGGCAAAAAATAAAACGGGATGACAATAATGGAGAGTGCAGGAGGTTACCTTATGATGAGTTACATATACTGTACTCATCACTGGACATTGTTATGCTAATAAAATCTCACACGCTACGGTGGGCGGGACACACAATGCGATTGAAATAAACTTGAACTGCGTTCAGGGTACTGACTGGCAAACCTAATGGGAAAATATCATTGGGAAGACCTAGACGCAGATGGGAGGATTACATTAGTATGGACCTGGAAGAGATAGTGTGTAATGAGGTTGACGGGTTTTGAACTAGCTCAATACAAAGATAGGGTATAATAAGGTGGACTGGATAGAACTACCTCAATATAAGGATAGGGTATAATAATATGGAGTGACTAGAACTAACTCAAGATAGAAATAGGGTGTAATGAGGGGGACTGGACAGAACTAGCTCAAGAGAGGGATAGGGTATAATGAGGTGGACTGAATAGAACTAGCTCAAGATAGGGATAAGGTGTAATGAGATGGACTGAATAGAACTAGCTCAATATAAGGATAGGCGGCGTATTTGGTAAGTGGGGCGATTAAATTTTTAGTTCCTAGTGTCATAGCGTAAGTAAGTAAATACACACGAGAACCTCGAGAGAGACTTTGTTCTGTACGCATAGTATGGGGCCATCCATAAAACACGTAACGCTTTTTTCTTACCTTTATAGCCCTCTCCTACATGTAATACAATGTACAGTAGCCCCATGTCTTCTTTGGTGCTGACTGACAGCTCACAGCTAACTTCTGAAATCATATTCTGAAAATTAAAAAAATGACACCTGGTCACGGGAATCTAACCCGGGACCTTTGGCTTAGTACGCCAATTCTCTTACCACTGAGCTATCCAGGATTCGTCCGTGTTCATGGTCATTCTCCACTCTTCACTCATATTTTAAGGCAGAGTCTCTGATGGACGTGCGGAAAATCGTCGGCTACAAATGTGTGATTAATTAAGATCACGAGTGGTTCGGATTCCCCGTTAAACTGTAGGTCCTCCATTTCATCTCATAATCACCCTACCATTACACATTAGCGTAAGTGCGTATAACCCGAACGGGTAGTAAGACGTGGTGCTAATAATAATAAGATCACGAGCTATCAGATAATGCAGCCACCGACGACACGGTAATTGGCTTAAATTGGCCGACAATTACACGATTTACGACACTAAATGCATAAATAATAGCTTTGGCTATTTGACTGTCAAAAGGTACAGCTGCTAAACACATGTTTTTGCAGATCATCTGGCTCGGCGTAGGATACGTAATTTGGTCTGGTAACTTTTTAAAGGTGTCAATTGTCAGCTGTGAGCTGTCAGTCAGCACCAAAGAAGCCATGGGGCTACTGTAGACATTTAGCCTAGCCCCTCCCCCACAACCTGTGTTACGTAACTTTTCTCACCAAAAGTGAATATTATTATTTCAGAGGGAGGTTTTGTTATACTAAAAGAAGTATTTAGATTTAATACTTCTTAAAATCCATTTAAATCCTGAATTAAATGATTTCAAGTAGTAGTATTATTTGTGGAGATCTACACATACAGATAAGACAGACATAAAGACGTCGAGCTCAAATTCCTCAGGTTCACGTCTGCTATATTTATGTTATGTATCCCAGGTTTTCAATCTGAGTAAGAGCCAGACGGCACTACTATGTGCTGAGTAGGAGGGCCCCTTTTCTTTAGTGGCGCTACATGATGATGTTAAAGTGCCAACATAAGATGCTTGAAGCTGGGGGAAGACATCTTTTTTAATATGGTTCACTTTTTTTTATAGTAATATTATAATCATATAAAGAGCTATCCAAACAATTCTATGTGAGTGTTCTATTTCATATGAGAATCAATCGTTAGCCCAAGATATTTAGTTATATGTCACAACTTGCGTGGATGTTAAACAATTACAGGGTTTTTATATTATGTAAACAATCTAAGCTATGACTTTTATATATAATTTATACTTTATAACATGTGGTAGTCTGATATGAATTGTTTGATTTTTTAATGTTAATTATTAATTTATTATCGTAAGTCCAGTTTTGTACCCTATTAAAGTTTTCCTGCAACATTTGTTTAGTTCTATCAAACATTTTTGTGCACCGCATACAGCATTGTGTGTCAGCATACATAAACATACCGCGTTCTGTATACAGTTTGACATTGTCTTGTATAGATTAAGTATTGGACCAATATTTAATATTTAGCACCGCGTCTTACTACCCGTTGGGTTATATACGCTTTAAGTACTAATTACGTTTATGGACTTAGGAATTGGGAAGGTTAAATTAGAGGAAGTAAACCCCGCATTTGCGTGGAGGGATGGTGGAAAACCATTTAGGAAAAGCAACTCCGGTTCACCCGACCGATATTAAAACCTCGATCTCCCCGTCCTCAGCAGTCGAGCTCAACACGACAAGACGTTAGCCAACTACGCCCGAGGCGGGTTATTGGACCAATAATAGAGCCTTGTGGTACTCCAATATTTGTACCCAATTCTTAATTTTAGATTATTTATTTTAATTATTATCTTCCTATTTGTTAGGTAATCTTTAAACCATACATAAATATTATCTCTGATTCTCTGATACCAATTTTATAAAGTGATTCTAGTAAAATATCTTTATGCAACGTATCAAACGCTTTTGACATGTCTATAAATGCTATAGCTATATGTTGTTTTTGTTTAATTTCTCTATCATTTGATTAGTAAAAGCGTGTTAAAGTATTTCTGTACTTTTTTTTTTAATTCGTATTGTTTTTTGGTCAATTATTTTTATTTATCTAAATAATTTATCAAGTAGTTGGAAACGAATCTCTTTCCATTATTTTGTCTAAAACCGGTAGAATTGCTTTAGGTTCTCGACTGAAGTAAAAGTGAACGCTGTATCAGGGCCTGTGTAACGCATTGGTGCATTGGTGGTTTCTTCTGTCTTGGCAGCAAAAGAACCTGCAGGTTGTTGGTAAAAATGATTTTGTTAGTTCTCCACAAATTAATAAAAACTCGTCATTTTCTCTGAATCTTTGTAAACTATAAGACACTATTTCTATGGTCTGAATGGTCCGAAAGTACTCATTTTTCTTCACTGAAAAGATTTGTTAAAAATTTCTAAATTATTTATTATTTTCTTGCCATAAGGAAGCCTAAAACGTTTCTCCTGACTCAAACACTTTAAATACCCCACTTGATGATTGTAAGTGATTTTCTTCAAAGACAGTGCTTCAAGTGTTTCTAAAATTCATTAAATAGTTTTCCAGAATCTCTACAATCTGAGCACCTCTCCATATCTACCTGGTCGGATAAAGGGGCTTAATGCTGGCACTAGATATTAAAGGACCATTAAAGCAGTTTCTAGGATTTTAATAAACTTAGTTTTAGCTGTCAATGATTGTGTAAACAAACTCCAAGTTCTTGTGCCCATTGCATTGATTCGCAGTAATATATGTATCACATGCATCCCTTGTGACCAAATTCGTGCAGTGCGCCCCACAGTGAACAACACGATGGAGGCTGTCTCTCCTTCATTATAGACTGTACTCCTTTGTTGATCCATTCATATTTGGAGCACCATCATAGGTTTGTCCATGCAAATTCGAGAGAGGTAGTTGAACTTTGGTCATTATATAAAAAAGAATGGCTGCAATCGACTCCCAGTTGTTTTAGTAGCACTGTTTAGTCCCAAAAAACTTTCATGAGCTTTAAGTTTTCATCAACCAGCGCACACATTGCTAAGCTGTTCAGTCCCAGTAATATCACGTGTACCATCGCAAATCAAAGAAAACAAATTAAACTTGGAAATTGAATTTCAGCACAAAGATTTCTCACAATTTCATTACCCATTATTTCCAAAATCTCATTTTGAATATTTCTATCTGTGTATACCTTTCGTTCCTTATTCAACTAATTTTGAAGATAGGAATCATCCCCGGAAAGTAGTTCGATAATACGAAAAGTTTCAACTTTCTTGTTGATTTCCTCTTAAAGCTAAACCTTGCATGAATAAATATTAAAATGAAGTGAAAATTTTCAAAAGACATTCCCCGGAAATCTACGTTCAGAAAATAAAGAAGAATTTAACTGGGCATTAATCGGGTTTTTCATCTGCCTATAACTTAAAATGTTTGTAAATGACTATCTGACTTTTCGTGTGAACGAAACTTGTCCTATGCCTTTTTACAGTTTTTAAATCCATTTCTAGAAAACGCTGGATCCATTTTCCTAGCAAGATTGTTATCAGGAAATAATTTATGATATATATTACAATAAAAACAAAGAACTTTATTTGCATTGTTTGTAGAGGCAACTATATGCAGCAAAGTGAGCTACTTGTACCATTCTGGTTGAAACCGAAGTATTTTTACTTTTAGATTCTGTGTAGGAATCTGGTTGGTCTTGTAACTGGCTGGTTTGGTATATGTATTGCTTTCACAACTATTAACTTGTGATTAATTCAACAAATTTTCTGTTTTAATAAAATCTAAGTTGGCTTGAATGGACTTTTCTTCAGGCTCGCCAAAGCAGTGTTTTTATGGAGATTATTGTTCAGTTGGTGAAGCACGTTTTGTTTTGATTAAGAAACGATCCATACTCAAAATAGTTCTCAAATCACGCTGATTTATGTCAAGTTCACTTTTACTGACAAACACATTAGCATATATGTCATATTTAGGCCTAATACATAAACTAATTTATTTACAAAACATTTAACAACCCCCACACACAACACTATTTATTCTTAGCATTCACAAGTTTGCTGACACTATCCGAAAAAGTTAAGAACTTGCAAATAAAATAAAACAATTTATTAATACAACAATAATGTCACTAACCTAAAAACTAATTTATTAGCGCTATTGTCTATACAAATGAAGCAAGATCCACTATTTATTTAGTTCATTTCATTTCAAAATAACTGTAATTTCTAGAATAAAAAAACTATTCAAATAAATCATTAAATTCGCTGTTGAATTCAAGGGTAATTTCCCTTGTCTTTTGGGGGGGACGTGTCCCCCCCGTCCCCTATACCAGGCACGTCCATGGTAGTGAACATTCTGTCACCCAATTTGGTGTTATGATCGTACTCTTACTAAACTCTCCATTCATTGAAGCGATTTTTTTTAATTGATTTTTTAAATAAATCCTTAGTCCATGTGTTGCTTACACATTGCCATACGTTTTTGTTGAATCTTATTCAATTATTGAAGACCGAGATAAACACCAAATCAACATATTACCTACCTAAGTTGGTAACAAGACTCTATTCTGGTAATAGTAGTTCCCAATTTGGGGTATATTAAAATAAGTCACAAAAAGAAAGAAATCTATAATTTAACAAAATAATTCATAGAGAAAAATCTTTTCCCGTGCAATCAACAGCCCACAGCAACAAGGGAATTAAAAATGACTCTTTACAATTTTTAATCAAATTAGAGATTTTGTGTGAAACATAGTATGCCAAAATTGGAATATACACATTGTTCACAATTGTAATTAGTTCAATAATTTTTAAGAAATCAATTATAAGGCACTAAATATTAAAAGAGCCCATCTAATCCCAGAACCATGCCAGAACCAAAGTGTGGAATAAATTAATCCTAAATATTAATTTGTGATCTTTAATTTACGTTAAATTTTCATTCTAATCCAATCGAGTTTATTCGTTGGTAGGGAACATGAAACTACCTGGCACCCAAACACAATATAATTAAATATTTAGATCAAGCGTCGAGATATAACTGACGCACGGGAATCTAGGGCAATCATGTCGTATATGAACCGGGTCAGGATCCGAACCAAAGAAGTCGAGACGAATAAGACCGCGTGCCGTTAGAATGATTCACCCCAAAATGGAGGCATAAGGTTGGCCCTTAATGTTTACAAATATTGGTTTTTAAAGTTTTAAATTAAAAAAAAATAAAAATAAAAACCCTCCCATTTATTTTAAAATTTTTAACCCAAAAAATGTGCTTTTTAAAATTAAAGGAACTAGATCTATTTTTCCCTTAAAAATTAAAAATTATTCTTAAAAGGATCCTCAAAAAATAGTTTACATAAAAATTTTTAATTTTAAATTTAATGGTTTTGAAGCGTAAATTTTTATTTTAAAGAAATATGTTGAGGGTATTTCCCTTAAGTGGGTTGTGAGTGTTATAAAAGTTAAATTTTTAAAAGTCAAATTAATGTTTTTGCTAATTAATTTAGACTCTATATCAACTATTTTTAAAAAAACATAACTTAGAATAGGTTTATTTAAAGTACAATTAAAAATAATTAATTTCAGGCTAAACCGGGTTTCAGGTAGTTTAAAGAGTGCTAACACTTTGATGGGTAATTTCACAAATTGTCTTTTTGTTATTAAAGCAAAAAATTACACATTGATTTCGTTTAAAAACAAAAATTAATAACTTTTTATGTTTCTTAATATTTGTTAAAATTATTTCCCTAACAATCAACTTTAAGTATAAATTAAAATACAGTCTATATAAAAATTAATTTCTAAAAATGGTCACTGATGTGGAAATTGGGCGAGAACTTGCGCCAAAACTATTGAATGCTAAAAATATAGTCTTTGTTTTAAAAACACATATTTTACATGTGGAGTCCGAGGGGGGGTTAAAAGAAAAAATTATGCATGAACAGGCAACTGGTATTCTTAGTTTTAAAATTTTGGTGAGCTTGTCGTTTTATATATTTAAGAGACTAACTGTTTATGGTAAGCAAAAAATTTATGGTTAAAATTGAGCTCTTTAATTTTTATTATCCTAATCCATATAAACCAAATAATTATATTCAATCATAATTTTATCAATATTTACTTATTGTTTGCTATAATTTATGTTACTATTAATAATATTGAAGAAATAAATTAATTCCCAGTAAGTGATCAATCAGATGTTTGCTTTAAAGCTTCCAGAAACCCTCTTTCTTATCTTTCGACAGTTGAAAAACCCGAGAACATACGTGTTCTCTTCTCCAATCAATTCTAGAAGCCGGATGCCTTTAGATGCGAAAAAAAATATCGGGATGAAAGGGTGAGCGTAAATAGAATGTAGTACAGAGAAACATTGATTGTAGGCCCATGGTAGTGAGTGGGCATTATGAGTGGATTGGTGCACACAACAGCGCCAATTGACCTCTCAGACGAGGCTTAATGACCTCAGATTGGACGAGAGGAGAGAAAGAGACTGGAATATTCCCCATCAACAATGGGAGCTCGCTGTCAGTGGCGTAATGCGTGCATTAGTTTTTTTAATATCGCGATGCGATGCATTGTCTTGAACCATTAGATGAGCTATTCTTTAAAACCCACTAAAATAAATTAATCGAAAGGACATTCACCTTTGTTTAAAATTAAGAAGCATGATTTGGAAATAGACAGTGTGGTTTTAGAGATCTTAAATTTGGGTTGTATATTGATTTTTTTTGAGACGATATGCATAATATAGAAAGTGTTGACAAAATTAACTTGAAAAGATTTATTATTCTAGCTTATCTTAATGACTTATGCAAGTAAATAATGTGTAGGTGACCATGAAAGTGCTCAGTCCAACAAATAAAAAAATAATAATAACTGGCGTTACTTCATTGGGAAATTTGAAGTATTGAGTCGAACCGAAATTTTTATCGGTTTTGGTTCTGGATCCTGTTCTATAAACAAAAATTTTAAAGGTTCCAGTTCTGGTTCCGGTTAGAGCACAATTAATGTTCGGTTATTTCGATTCCTGATAATGTTCCGGTTTGGTTTTTAACATTTAAAAAATTAGCTAAGCGTTTTTTTTAATCAATTCAGGCTACGTCACTGTACTAGATTCGATAATTGTTTTTAAATGAATTAGGAAGATTTTATTTTATTTTTAAAAAAAGTGTACCCAAATTTTGGGGAGGGGGTGGGAACATTTGGAAAAATTAGATAAAAAGTATTGTTTTAGATTAAAAAATATTATAAAATACCTTATAAAAAATGTGCATGTTCTAATTTGATCGTGATCTGTCACCCTCAATTCATTCGAACTGGTTTCTTTAAGATCCTCAATATTTATTTTAACCATTGTTAAAAAAAAAATAAAATGCATGTATACAAGGAAAACATTCATAGTATTCTTAATTTAAATTGAGTGAAAAAAATTTAAATTTTTATTTAGCCCCCTTCCATCTCCCTTTCCCCGTATTATAAGCTGTTAACCCAACCACAGATTTATTTATCTTAGGAAGTATAAATATAATATAGGAAATTTTTAAGAACTTAATAAACTAAAATTATTAACAGTTGCAATTCCGGTTCCGTTTTATTCGGAATGTGTTTTTATTTGGAGTTCCTTAAAAATTTAAATGTTAAATTTCATTATGGGTTCCGTTCCTATTCCAGTTCGACTTGATTTGAAGTAAATTTGGTGAATGCTGAAATTCTGGGAAAAGGGGGGGGGGGGGGGGTTGAAAAATTTTGGTTTTGGGGGTGCCCTATTTGGGTATTGTAGCTCAAATGGTTATAAAATCATTTATATAGTTGGGGGTTTTAAAACTTTTCAGGCTCTATTGTCAAGATAAAAAAAATTTTAAAATTTAAAAAAAGCTTTTTTTAAGTTTTAATATTTTATTTTACGAATATAGATTACTTAAATATTTTTTTATAAATTAAAAATTTTTGTCGATCAAAAGTCACACATTGCTTAGCTCAAATGTATAGTGGTAATATCTTATCTTAGGCTCTTCTAATTTTTTTATATAGTTTAAATTTTAATGTAAAGAGTTAGAAGCACATTTTTTAGGTGGGATTTTTTTGCTACGTGCCAAAATGGGTCAAGTGACAGTGATGTCACTGCTAGACTGTATTCATCGTAAAGCTGTAGCTAAAAAAGGGAGGGGGGGATCTGAGGTTAATAATGTAATTTTTTAAAAAAAAGTTTTGATTGTAAAAAGTGGATAGTACGGAATAAAATTGATGTTTTTTAAATTAATCTAAATTTTTTTAAATTTTTTAATTTCAACGTTTCAGTAAATTTTGAGTGTGGGCCCGGGACGTACATTATAAATTATTTGTTAATTAGTCTGTTTATATTGTATTAAAAAATTTAATACGGTGTACCGTAAAATATCTTTCCAAATTGGAAATAAAATTATCGAAACCCGCCCCGACAAACAGGTGTAAACAAAAAAAAAAATCAATAAAGACCCCCCAAACCGGTTAAAAAAAAATTTATACCAGTCTTACTGCCCTTTTTTCAGTTTTACGCATGTATAATAATTACGTAAAAGGTTAGGGATTAGGAGGTTGGAATTAGAGAAAATTTACCCCCTTTTGCGTGGGGGAGAGTGGGAAAACCCTTAAAAAAAAACTACACTCAATAAAAACCCCACGGAAATTTTTAACCCAAATCTCCTGTCTTTGAGTATAGTTGTTGAAAATGTGGGGACCCAGATATGTGGCCCTAGAAATAGGTCATCCCCTTTTTACAAACCTATTTTTAAAATTTCAA
>JBCFYV010001995.1:0-43234 GCA_039000515.1 Timema cristinae | reverse complement strand
GGGGGCACTGTTCGAATTTTCACTACAAAGAGGTGACTGTATAATGTACTATTTTGTTACAATATGACACTGCGCATAGCTATGGATTTATAATAATGGATTTTTGGTACCCTCAAAAGGGTTTTTCACTAATAACAGGAACAAAAATGGGCTATATAATTATCATCCTAAGGATAATGTGTATATAAAGTTTGATTAGAAATATAGATAAAATGGCTTTTTATAAAGATGGAATACATTCTATACACTATAAATAAAAATACCAACAGTTTTGAGTTTGTGTTAATAGTGTTGAAAACCTCTAGTAAAAGTTTCCAAATTTTGATGAACATTCTAAAATATTTTATGCTTTTTTTAAATAATTAATCACCAAGTCTTACTACCCGTTTGGGTTATACGCCTATTTTACTAATTACATAAATGGACTAGGGATTAGGAAGGTTTTAGTTAAAAGAAAATGCATCTGAATTTTGTTTGGGAGGACAGGTGGAAACCATTTAGTAAACCAAAACCTCAGTCACCCCGACTGGGCCCTCAAAGCCATCTCCCCGTCCTCGACAGTCTAGTCCAACACGAGATTAGCGCGCTAGACCAACGTGGCCACCGATGGGGGGTATTTGATTATGATGTTTAGTTTCAAAAAAATAATGAAATAAAATTTTTAAACATCTTTATTTTTGTCCTTGTCTTATGAAATAAGACTACAGGAACAATTCTTTTTACTAAGAAGATACAACTGTAATTTGACTCAATCTTGTCAAAATCCATTACTTTATCGTTTTATTAAATTGTTGCTTACTCTGAAAATTCTTTATAAAAATGACCCAGTTTTACATTTGATTGAAATTGATGGGGTGCATTTATATATAAATACATATGATGCTGTGAAGATTTGGTTTGTGGAAAAAGATATATCAAAAATTTTAACAAGTCCAAATTTGTAGAGAAATTAAGTTTTGGGGATAGTAAAAAACTATTATAGATACAAATTGTTTTTACAATTATTTAATGCATGTAGTAGCCTTGCTAAGTTCAAAATTTATTTCTAAATGTGTGTACCAAAGTAATACATTTTAAAACAATCGTTCAATTTAAACCCGATAAAAAATGAGAGAAGAAATTAGAGCAAAACTTACCATAAAATAAATTACCATAAAAATGTTCCATGGCCATCACACATCTTACAGAGTGGGCCTACATTCGATTTTCCGATGAATAAATTTGCCCCCGAAAGAAAATATGGTGTGGTGTGAATCAAAGGGTAAAAGACAACTAAATTATTATTATTATTATTATTATTATTATTATTATTATTTATTATTTTTAGCACCGCGTCTTACTACCCATTCGGGCTGTACGCACTTACGCTAATAAGTAATGGTAGGGTGATTGTGAGATGAAATGAAGGACCTACAGTTTAACGTGGAAATCCAAACACGGTGGAGGCCTGGCATTCCTCACATTCACAAGATGTCTTGTCAGAGGTGAAGGAAGGGTTTGGTAATCAGATAATCTGTGCCGGGACGAGGATTGAACCCCGGACCCCAGTTAAAAGTCTGACACCTTACCTATAGACCCCCAGGTCACCTGACAACAAAATGATCACGGGATTGGTGGGGTGGAAAAGGGGTTAGTTTCAAGCACCAGAATAATTAATGTGACTTTGGTATTAAAATTTAAAACATAGAACATGTTGGACAGTAAAGAATAAAAAATTAAGAAATTTATTGAATATACATTTTCAACAAAATGCATATTTTTTAGATGTTTGGCCAAAAATGTTTATTTAGTAACTTTTATCTGCACTGTGTTAAATTTTTTTTTTTTGTTAAAGTAAATGATTTAAGGTCAAAAAGTTTAGGAAACATAAATTGTTCATAATTGTTTTCTTCAGAATAGTAAAATAACTAATTAAAATTTATAACGTTGTTTAAAAATCGTTTAATTTTTTAATAAATTTAAATTTATCATTTAATAAAATATACAAATTTTTAATGTGTGAATTGAAAAATAAAACGGGAATATTTTAACATAACAATACCCACATACATTATATTGAATTTAGCTACTCAATATCATATGTAAGTAAAAATGTGACAATGTATGTTATTTATTAATCTTTAATGAGGATATGTTCCGAGCTACTTCACAAGTCAGATGTGTTTCCCCAAACATTTTTAATTTTTATCTTGGACTAACGGGGTTTTGGGTGATTTTTTAAAACCACTCCTACTAAAACCTATCCGTGTAGAAAGCGCTATAATAAAACATGAATATTCCTTTAATTTTAACGAAGCTACGAGTATTTATTTCATAAGCAGTATTAAAACCAGTGGGAAATCCTAAATTAATAGTGCCCTAATTATTGAGGAATGATAAATTTGATTTGGGGGACGAATCACCCCAACCACCAGGGGGCTAAAAATAGTTCAATATTTCAGTAATTGTCGTAAAGATCACAATATGACAAACGTTTAAGTTGACTATACTTAATTAAGACTTTTTAAGACTTTGTTAACGAATTAAATTCATATTAAAAAAATAGAATAATATTTTCATTCATTTATTGAACGAATTCTCAACTTAAAATTAGTCGGAGGTTCAGGCTTGGTAAAAGAAAAAAAGTAATCTTTGTGACGGTAAGTCCCAATTAGCCCTTACATCACTGATTGGAAAGCTCTAACGCCAACGTTCTTTTTTTGTAAATTAAACCAAATTAGGGAAATTTTTACCTGAATAGTTTCATATTTGGGTCGGTAAAGGGGGAATCTCGACACTTAATTTAATGAGATGCTTCTCACCCAGCAGTAGATCCATGGGTTTAAACAGACTGCAGTCTTCTCGTCGTAGAAATATTTCCCCTTTCCCCCTTTTAAGCGTCTCTCTCCTCTTCTCCACGAGGTTATGAAAAGTCAATATTTTATTTTCTGATATATTGAAATAAGGAGCTCAACATGAAGTAAAAGTTTATTGTTGATATGCACACTGATTAGGCTTAATCTTTGAAAAGATGCTTGCAACCTCCCCAACGCGTCATTGCGCTTTAAACCACTGGTAAAAATAGGTAAAGGGGTGAGAACAACATTGGTCTAACACTCACTGGTGGACACACGGACAAGATGTCAAACTCATCTTGTCTGCTTTGGAGTGATGGAGAGATTGGGGCTCTAATCTAGGTGGGTGTACTGGTGGTTTTATTCTACTAAATGGGTTTTTCCCCTCTTTTTTTTCGGGCAAATGTGCGTACAATTCCTTTAAAATTTACCTTTCTCATTCACAAACCCCCTAAGCGTAATTAAATGCAAATGGCATGGGCATATGTTACTTGTTTGGAGGATAATTTTGAGAGTGGGGATTAAATGGTGTTTCTAGACTTCATAAGGTTGCATTTTTTTGGCTTTAGTTTTTTCTGCACCGCATCTTAACACCCGTACGGGTTATCCGTAATCTACGCTAATGAGGTATGGAAAAGGAAGATGTTATTTAGAGGAAATCTATTCGCATTTACGTGGAAGGAAGGTGGGAAACATTCAGTTTAAAAAAACCCATAGCAGATCTACAGCCAACCAGTATTTGAACCCCTACCTCCATGTCACTAGTCTACAATCCATTGCGAGTGTGACTATTTTTTCCATGTGACCACAGCGGATGGTTTTAAGATTCTGTTAAGAAATTAATAAAACCAAGCTTTATTTAACTAAAAATTAAATAAATCTAGCTTCATTCATGTTTTTCAAATCTAATACAGAAATTTAGATTCAAGAAGAATCTTATGGGTACATCCAAAATACCATTTTTTTATTTTAATATCTTTAGTAAAACTGTTAACTGAGAGTATGTGTTTTTTTTTACAATTATACTAGCCTGTTTTACAGAAATACTGTTGGGACAAAAATCTCCTTTTTATTAAATTAACAACGTTTTAGTAGTAAAGTGATAAATATCGGCTTTTCTTTTGGTCTCCGAAAGATTATGGTACATTGTGGCCTTTCCTTTTAAAGATTTGAAAGGAATTTTTTAAAGTATGAGTTTGAAATCATAAATCTTCAATTTATTTATCAGTACATTTAATTTTAGAATATAATAAAAATTAATATTATGGTATTGAGATGAAGTGAAAATTTTAGGGAGGCTGCACCATAATTCATCGTTCGGAAGGATGGGAAAAACAATTTACAAGGGAAACGCTGGTTTATTCTAACCCGTCTGGATTCGAGCTCTTTCATCCACGACCCTTTTTAGGTCATATTCTTGTACGTTACTCAAATAAGACAAATCGTTACTAAGCCACAAATTCTAAAATTTAAAATAAACATTTTTTAAGATAAATTACAACCCTTTAGATATTGTATGTGAGAAATACCGTCTGTGTTTTTAATCTGATTGAAGCGGGCCTAGCAATTGAGAGTGTACATTAAGCCATCTTATGGAGGTTTTCCACATCTTACAGCCTGTTGTGCTAACAGTGGCGCAAGGGAAAAGGGCTCCGCGGGTGAGGGGTAACATTGCCACATTGTAAATCACCCAAATTTTGAGAATCGGTACATACAGTCAAATAAACTAGGTGAATTCAAAGATACAATATTTGCCCTTAAGTTAAAGGTAAATAATTTTATATAAAACTATATTGGCTATATGTGTAGCAAAATTTTTTTGGATCATAAAGTATATTCTAATCAGCTTCTTGAGACACACAATGCTAACATTATTTTGCTTATGCCTGAGGACTCACCTTTCTCTTCACGAAACACCCGTGTATTTTGGTAACTATTAACACTTGTAACCTTTTACTCCCCCATTAGAACAAAAACGATCCTTGCGCCACGGTAATTCTCAGATGACAGATGACAGAAATGGTGTAATACTTGAAGTCAAGTGTTCAAAGGCTTAAAGGGCCAATTTCTTGGTCAGAATTAGTACGCCTCAAGTGCGGCGCTATACTAAACACAAGATGACACCCAACTCGAATGGAATGGACCAGTTTTATTTGCGAAATCGTCTATTCCATTCGAGCTTAGGTAGGTGTCTTCCTATATTTAGAATAGCGCCGCACTAGAGGCGCACTAATTCTGACCAAGAAATTGGCCTAGATTACAACAAACTTACTGACAAACTTACTGACAAACTTACTGACAAATGTTCTCTCTTTGTCCGTGTATGCTCCCAGTATGTTTCTTTCTATACAAATGTATATTGATTCTAATCTATCGCTTCTCCCTCATTTCTAAAATATTTGAGACTAAACTCAATTTTCAAAGCTCATCTATACAGTTAGATGAACAATTAAATATTTAACGAATTCTATAGCTCTTAATTTGAGGTATGATTTTATATAGGCAAAAACGCAATAAAACTATGAAAATTAGCGAATTATGAAAGAGAACTATTTCGAATTTCATTTATGGTAATTTTTATAAATGCTACTAAATTAAATGAAAAGCTGCTGAGCATAATAATAAATTGTATTTAGTTTAGTACCTGTACATCCATTAAAGTTATGAGTTTCGCAAATGTTAGAGCTGTTTTTAATGCTAATTAAGAGAGGAGATAAATGCCTATTGTTCTAAGAAGTGACGCTGTATCTCCTCTATTTTGCAGTGATTTATATTAACTCTGCAAATAATTTTCTACGGAACAAGCTGCCATTGACGTCATCAGCATCAGTTGATAAAATACTCATTACAGAGATTGAAATGTTCTTTAACTTGTTGACATTCCACATTACAGAAGTTTATTCCATCCTTTTTTTAATCTAAACTTATAATATTAAAAAGCAGCTGTAAAAAAACTGAACAGGCCACCATAAATCAAAAATATTTCATTCAAATCTTGGTACAGGCGGTACATGGTGAAAATGGTCACTCACAACCATGACTTGTGAACATTTCAAAGTAAGCATGTAAAATTATGAAAATAGATATAATTTGAGGAATATATATTTAAATAAACCATTACTTGTATTAACAGACTATTTGATTACTAGAATGAATGAGGAGCTAAGATGGGCCCAAGATCTGTAATGGCACGTAGAGCCAAGATTGGGCAGTGTGCTAGAACAGATAGGACGTAGCCATAAATGCAGTGACATTAGGAAAATTATAATTAAAATGTTTGTCCTATATATTAGCACTAGCAGCCATTCTTTCTTTTGGTGAATACACTAATCACTGCTTTTTGCGAGACTAGGAACGTTTCTAAATGGTTCAATCTCCAAAATATGAACTGTTTCAATTTAAAGTTTTATAAAAATGAAATGAGTTCATTAATGTAAGTTTACCTAAAATTGACTGATTTAATTTATTAGTTCCTTTTTTATTTATTTATTTATTCATCCATGTAAGAGCAATTTTTTTAAAGTAAGTCTAAGCTCTATGTATATACATATTATATATCACAATCATAATTATTTGAATATATTTTACAGTAATAACTACAAAGTAACAATAATAAATAAACCAAACAATAGTTATAATTACAAAATGCAAAATAAATTTAAATTCATTTTAAACTAAACCATAGCACCACTACCCATCTTACTACCCATTCGGTTTATATGCTTGAGCACTAATTACGTTAGTGGATTAGGAATTGGAAAGGTTTGAATTTATAGACGTGAACCCACATTTGTGGGGAAGGATAGTGGAAAACCATTAAGGAAAAACCACCCTAGTTCACCTGACCAAGATTCGAACCTCAATCTCCCCGTCCTCGTAGTCTAGCTCAATACTAAACTAAGGCGTTAGCTGACTACGCCACCGAGGCGGGTAAAAACAAATAAATGCATAAAGTATAATAGACATTTCAGCAAACCGCTTCAGTGGCCGCATGGTCTAAAGCGTTGCTCTCGCAGTAGACTAAACTGCCATTGACGGAGACATTGAGGTTCGAGTCTTTGTCGGGTTTACTGAGAATGGTTTTTCCAAAAAGGTTTTCCACTCTCCTTCCGCGCAAATGCGTCTTTTTTGGAGCTAGGTCTTGTATGCCTAGGTATTATGAAACTTAGCTTTGATAACTTAAGGCAAAATGATCGTTTGAACAGCTATGCAAATGTTTAATACATCTGTGAGAATAATGGCGCCCAGTCCTATGAAAGGGATCAGTGACAACAACAAATAAGATTAAAATAAGGTTTTAGAATTGAGAATTGTAGTTTTATATTTACTGACGCGTGCAATTGATATTTATTATTACAATTCATTTTTACATTAGAAGAATGAACTTTAAGACATTGAGTAGTCGTTGCAGGCTATTAATATAGTTTTATTTGTCTACTCATATTCATAAATCTTGAAATGTATATTGAGTAAATATCTAGGATTGCAAATTAAAATTGGGTGCATATACATAATGATGTCAGACAATATGAATTGCCGACACTATCGAATACAATTATTATTATTATTATTATTATTATTATTAACTTTTCATCAAAGCCATTAAATAATATTAGCCTATACATAGTACAAATGCAATGTAAAGGGATTATATATAAAACCATTAATGTAAATTAAAAATAATATAGCAAGAACGTTGCAAGAATACTCGTGGCAAGGTGTAATAATAATAATAATAAAATAATAATAATAATAATAATAATAATAATAATAATAATAATAATAATAATATTTAGCACCGCGTCTTACTTCCCGTTCGGGTTATACGCTTTAAGTACTAATTACGCTAATGGATTAGGAATTGGGAAGGTTGTTATTAGAGGAAGTGAACCCACATTTGCGTGGAGGAAGAGTGGAAAACCATTTAGGAAAAACCACTCCCAGTTCACCCGACCGATACTCGAACCTCGATCTCCCCGTCCTCAGCAGTCGAGCTCAACACGACAAGCGCGTTAGCCAACTACGCCACGAGGCGGGTGGCAAGGTGTAACATCTTTAAAAGGGTTAACAGATCTCTGATCTTAAAACACCCACTAAGCCCAAATTTTTAAACACATATATTCAATTTTTCATTTTAAAACACTGTACAAATTCCCTGTATAGGTTACATCTAAAAAGGGATAGACATTTCCTTAAACAAAAACATAATAAGGTATGGTAATTACTTTTCAATCATGAAATACAAATTTTGTAAATAAGTAAATATAAAAACAAAAATAATTATAACCTACTAACAGGTAGGTTTTAAAACTACCCCTATTCTGGAGACAAAGGTTTATGAAGTAGTGATTAAATGACTCTAATGTGTTCGGTGGCTTAGTCAATGCTATTACCTACCCTAGACAATGTAACCATTTGCCAGTGTGGTTGGTAACTTTGTCTGTTCTCAATTTAATTTGTGAAATATCTTCATGCGCAGTTAGAGTTTTCCAGCAAGCTTTGTATCTAGTATCGTTTGTTTAAACACTTTACTTTACACTTGACAATCTCGAAATGTAACGCATGAGTCCAGAGAACAATATTATCTTTAGAACCGTGGTTATAAATAGGATGTCTGTCTGACCCGAGGTAAATAACTAAACGGACAGTTTTTGTGTAATTTACAGGTTAAATTTTTAACTAAATATACAATTGTAAGAATTTGCCATTATATGTTTTACTATGTTTGGATCTACCAGAAGGAACAATATAAAAATAGTTACCGGAACAAGTTAACAGGTGCTTGTGTGAAAACGTCCTAAAATTAGCAAATAAATCCTATACTATAGATTTTAAACAAATTGCTTATGAAAATCACCCTCAATTTTATCATATTTTCTTGATAGATAAAGTTTGGTAAGGTTTATTTTATAATTTAGGGGAGACCGGGGCTTGTTGCAACATTTTTCCCTTTCACTTTTTTATTTTTCAATACATCTTTTTTATTTTTTTACAGGTATAAAATATAGCATTCCTCAGTGTTTGTAAAGTGTAGGTTTAATGATACGTTTTTATTTAGCTTTGCAAAATTATTTTGAATCAAAGATTGCATAATGTGGCAAGCTGCCTGTCTAAGAGACATGTTGCAACCCCTGTAGGGGTATATTGCAACAATTGTTTTAAATCGTCAAACTCATCATATTCATAAGATACATAGTTGATGCACGTGAATCTTATATTTATTGGACCGACCTTTTAAAAAGCCAGCACTCCAAGTCCCTCATCATATTCCTTGTTTGCAGAACAAACGATACTATGTGTTTGACCATTCTCTGTTGAGCCATCTTCAAAGATCTCGTTACTCTTCTTTATTCTTTACTGAATCTAATTTATTTTGCGAATTAGTTGAAAGCTGTTTTTAAAACTTTAGATTTTATTCTTGGTAAGCTATTTCTTTCTTCTTATTCTTCTTCTAATGCGGCTTTTTCTGGGTGTCTGAGATTAAAACAAATTAAAATGTGTATTCTAATTTTTAATTAAACGTGTACTAATACAGTTTCGAGCTGTTGGTTACGCAAGGCAACGTAAGAGAGTGTATTTAATAAAATTAGAGCCTACGGTATGTATTGATATAAAAACATAGAGCCTACACTATGTACAGGTTTGAAAACATATGATCTATGGAACAAAAATACATTAATTATTAATGACAAATGCATTGTTGCGTTATTTATTTATATCTGGTTTCTTTTTTAGTATTCATGTGAGCTAGCAATTAGGTATTTCTAATTCCGTAAATCAGTAAGTTGTTAATACTTATATTTATTTTATTTAATATTAATTAATATACATGATGTTTAGCTATTCTCACCTCTGCGGAGTAAGTTGCAACACTCGTAATTATTTATTTTTCACAGATAAACTCTAGTGTCTAACAAATGGCAAAATAATGTGTACGTAAACACTTACACAGCACACACAAAAACAGAAGAATCAACTCTAAGCTACGAATAAAAGATACACGTGTCCCCCAGTTGCTTCATTTAACTTACTACAGTAGAGCGATAATCTGTCGTAGGGGTACGCTCTTTTTATAATACTTTAATAGAAAAATGCTTTGTTTCAACTAGCCCTAGTCCCCCCTATATATCAACTTTTATTATTATTATTAGCACCGCGTCTTACTACCCGTTCGGGTTATACGCTCTTACGCTAAATGTGTAATGGTAGGGTTGATTGTGAGATGAAATGGAGGACCTACAGTTTAACGTGGAATCCGAAACCACGGTGGAGGCCTGGCATTCCCCACATTCACAAGCAACTTTTATTAAATCTTAAAATAAATATAGTGTTTATAATCTTACGAGATCGCCTACTTGTTTTCGTTTTTAGTTTATGTAAATTTACAACATTAAGTTTTAACACGCTCCCTCTGGTTTGGTCCATGAAAAAGAATATTATGGTGATAAGTAAGTGAGAACCATTGTCATAGTATGACTTGACTGTCTCTGACCTATAATAAAATATTTACTCCCATTTTAAACCGTTAACAATGGTAACACTTGGTTATATACCATGATTCTCTTGAAATAAAATTGGTGCACCTTTTAGAAAATACAAACACACTTTTTATGGTAAACATTGATAAAATTTTACTATTTTTGTGTAATTTTTATGGATATTGATTGATGTATATTAAAAGTGACAGCTTCAGATCACATGGATTGACGTATGAATGTGAAAGCTTAGTAAATTTTGTAATCCCTAAGCTCCAAACTAGAGGAATTCAATACATAATATAAACAAACCTACAGTTAAAGAAAATAAAATAGAATATAGAGGAGCGCGTAGAGTGAATATCCTTAAATTGTGAGTTATAAAATGCTGGACATTTAGCATGTCCCCAGCGCACGCAACTCACTCTTGTGAGTAGCGGGAAACTACGGTCCACCTTCACAGGTTGCCTAACATATTAATATATAAAAAGGTTGAAGGCTAATCCCTCACACCTTTTCTAGACATAGGGATAATATGGCGTAATATGTAATAGAATAATTCAAGTCTTAGAATCTTTTAGATTTAATTTATGCCAAACTTTATTAAATAATAAGCATATTATTTGAGAGCATTTAATAGGTCAGTTATATATATATATATATATTATAATAGTCGTGAGTGAGCAAGCATTCTCAACATAAATATATACTATCCAATAAAAACATTGTTCCATAAATATTTATTTTTTTCCTTCTGATCATTACGTTATTAATTATGAAACCCTAAACATTTTAAACGTAAATACAAATATTGAGCATAACATTAATTTAATATGATCATACGTAGTACAGAAAATGATCTCTCCTAACTAAACACATTTTTGAACCTGTTGCGAAAATGCCACATGTTACTAAAATTTTTTAGTTCCATCAAAAATACTTAATGTCAATACCATTTAACTTTAACGCTAATAAACCTACTATCATAACTCAAAATAGCCTTCGCCTATGTCCTAAACAAGGTTTATAGTACATTTATAAATATCGAGGATATTTCCTAACATTCCCCCTTTTAAGTTTTTTTTTTGTTAACAATTTTGGCACAAAATAGATATTAACAACACTATCCTAAAAATAACAATCGAGAAACTAATAAAAAAATATAAAGTTTAGTTATATATAAAAAATTTCTAGTGCAATACTCCATTCTACTAATATTGAAAATCTCGGAAACCATATTTCAAACACTTCCCCCCTTAATGTTTACCAAACCCAAAATGCCACATTTGCAATTGAGACGAAATAAAGTTAATTTGAAATTTTTTTGACTTTCAATCATTAGGGGATAATATTAAAAATTTTCTGATCTAACAACACTCTCAAATTTTCATATTTACTACATCATCTAACCTAAATACTACTGAAAACCCAAATAAAGTTAATCGGTTGAGTATAAAGTTCGCGCATAAGCCTAATATCAATAACACAGAAAAAAGTCTGACTTTACAATACTCCCTTATAAAGTAAATCAAAGACGAAGATTTACGCAAATACTTTATAATTAAATTTGAAAAAAAGATCTAAAAAGAAATTTTTTACTAGTTCCCATAATCTACATTTACCGAAATTGGATTTTATTTTTACATTAACGTAAATGTCCGTTACGCCGACGCTTGTCCTACATGGTCGCAGCCAAGTCCAAGAGTGACGCTTCCTCGACGGATGGTCTTTTATATGGCACACTCATCGAACAGGATAGGCACAAAGGAAGGGGCGCGCCGGCAAAAAGAACATTCTATATATTCTGGCAAAGCCTGGCAGTTACCATCTTCTTCTCGTTTCTTGAAGTTGGGCGGATTGATCATGGTTGTGGTGGTGCCGGTTTTCTAGTGGCGAGATGCGGAACTTGGCTCAGTCTTGGCAGTTGTTCGCTTGTGGTTTGGTAGTCGGATGTTTGTTGGCGAGGTGTCGGCGAGATTAGTGGTATTGGGTAAGTGATGTTTATACTTGACTGTCCCCATTCTGTTGACTTGGAGCAATAATTGCTACAATTTTTCTAGCTGTCGAATGTTCATTTGTAAGAAAATCTGGGCTATGACCATGAATATTATACACAGCTTATATTCAATGGTAGGTAGATATATTCCAATTTAAATGTAATTTGGCTTCTTTCAACAACGACTCAATCTTATATTTGTTAAAATGTCGATTGTTAATATATTTCTTATGAAAAAAAATTTTAACATCTCAAAAATTTTATAAGAAATAAATCCACCGAATTTTTAATAAACCCAAAAGCACAGAAATAATGATGAATTGGGAATTTATTTTAATCATCAATATGGTATGTTAAATATTTGTTAAAGTTAAAGGTATCAAACTAAAAATATTTATACACTGTAGTATACTTTATAAAAAATATGACCTTCACAAAATTGAAATACACTAGTCAGGCATATATAAATAATAACATTTACAAATAATATTTTAAATCTTGATATGTTGAAAATAAATCGATATGTTTTTACTCTTACATGAGCATGTTTTATCTACTTAATAAATCTTTCTTATAAATAGTTCTGATAGTCTTTGGGTTACTTTGATTAAAATAATACTTAGAAATTCTCATTTTAAATGTCACTTCCATAGAAAATTATTTTTCTTCAAATATAGTTTCTTTCATTGGGACATAATGTTTCTAAAAGTTTCTTTATATAACGAGATGTATCAGCGAAACATAAAGTTGAATAAGTCGTTGATAAACTAATTTTTAATAAAGAGCAAAAAAATCCATTATTTCGGGTCAATAAAAAAAAAATTAACTATTCTCTCCCCAAAGGAATTTAATGAATTATATCCTATTTTGTTAGTTTTTGCCTTGGATAAATATCCTAATTTTGGTCTGGCTGGCAATTATGTCACAAGAGGTGAGTGGGTTAGGGAATGGGCTTTGGTAAGAAAGACTTGGAGGAAAAAGGAAAAGCGGTTGAATGGACCGGTGGTCAATTTGCTTCTCGGGTAGTATTTTAAACAAGGGCAAGAAAACTGGAAGGAAGGAAACATTCCAAGCTCTCGGATTTCTGTTCAGTCCCGAACATTTTTTAAAAATACATTTGGTTAGGGGGCTCCACTTATTTTAGTGAGTGTTATTTTGAAAACTCTATATTTATTTTCTAAATGCAGTTATAGGATGGGGTTGGGGAAATTGTCAGCTTAATGGCTCACTTCTTTCAAGATCCCTGCTAAATATTTTGATCGGGGAAGGGAATTGAGTGGAGATCATAGTGCAAACACTCCACACCCCCTGCCTTTGTGCTCGAGTAAATAATAAACTAAGAAATTATAATAGGGCCTTATTTAAAAATATATAAAATACTGGAAGCATTTATTCAGAAATGGGTGAAATAGTTTAAACCCTAACCTAAAATACTTTCAGATTCATGTGATGATTTCTCCACGAGGGAGGCAATTTGAATTCAGTTTCCCTAAGTCAGAGGCTAGCGATTTATTTGGCACTTGCGTCGAAAGTGCCATACATGTAGTTTTTCTTGCACGCAACTTTCACTGTGTTCCAGTTTATATCCCGAATCAATCTTGGTAAGCATATACAATTGTATTTGAAGTAAATATAAATAGCTACATCCAATAATCTTGAACTAAACAAATTTTATTTCAGACAAACCCGGGATATTGAGTGTAAAGTTAACACCGAGATTCCTAGGGATAAAGCCAAGTGGGTGGGGTTTGGGGCCAAAAAAAAAATAAAGACTTTGAAAAAAACAACTAAAAATTATTTTTCCCCTATAGTGTAGAAATGAATGTCATGAAAGGTTTAAACCATCATCTTCACGAACATGTACAGTACGTTTTCTTGTTGTCTCCACAAACTTGCGAGAAAATACGGTAAAAATATATTCGGACGTATTTTTTCGTCTGAAAGTTAATTTTTGCGACCCTAAACAAAAAATGCCTTATGGTTGCTGATACGTGCGATATTTTGAGATAAAACTTAGTCAGAACTGATTAATTACAATCAATATTTTCGTTTATGGTGAACAACTTTCAATCATGTTTATAAGCATCTGATTAAAACTATGTAAATGCTGGAATTTAACACTTCTTTGCATTAGTTGATCGATACATTCTATTCGCAAAGAGATCCTCGAAATATACATGTGAAGCGAGATACCGCGAGATATTTTCGAATGACATTCTAGAGGGTTTCCCGTGAACCTGTTAAATATGGTACTTGTTTTTAAATTTAAAGAATTAACTACTAACACAAATCAGACTGTAATAAATCTTTTAATTACAATATCTGACACTGAATCTTACATCCTATCTCGTAGTTGGGAGACAAATTTATGTTAAGGCCAAGTTCGTAGTCTTTGATAACATTATGGCTTCATCGTGCAATTCCTCTATATACTGTAGAAATGATTTAGTTGTCCCGCACCAAACAACTCACCCCAGCTAAAAGGGGTAGGAAACGCAGGATCAGTTTCATAGTCAGACTTAGTGCACCTCAAGTGTGGCGCTATACTAAATAAAAAACAACACCTACCTAGTCAGAAAGGCATGGACCAGATTCATATGCGAAACTATTCCCATTCCATTAAGGTCTAGTTAGGTGTTCTTCCTGTTTTTTTGTATCGAGCCAAAACTTGAGGTGCATTAAAGTCCCGATTATAATCTGGCTCGTATCAATTCATAAACTCGTTATGGGCTGTCCCAATAAGCCTAATTTATACTTTTCTTTACTCCTTCACTCCCCTCCTCTTATTTACCAAATATTAGTCTGATGATATGTACACACATTGGGCTGACGCATCTCTTGAAATTCGCGCAAGGCTATTCCTTAAACGAAGGGCGTTCATTTCCTTGAGCAAGAAACTTCAATTTAAGATAATTGTTAGAGTAACGAGCTGGCAAAGGAAGTATGCTTGTGTAAGGAATCATGAAATTCTTGAAAAGTAAGTTGCTATCATTTTCATGTAGTGAATGCACGCAGTATATTATATCAACTCTATTGCAAGGTAATGTAGGGATACGAATTGAGGAGGGAATCAAAAGGAAATACAACTTTAACAAGAACCTTATTCTCCCTCAGATGACTTGATTCAGGACTAATCGTAAAGAGATATTTTGTCATTTGGTTTGCCGGTTGTGTGATAAATATACTTGGATAACAATCACTCTAATACCTCCAACTTGTGACGAGCATCACGCAATTGTTTTGCGTTTTAATTTAATGATGTTACTCAATTTTATGACAACCCACATGATCTCCGTTGACATGATATTACCTTTGAATATTATTTTATTCAGATGTAGATTAGCCCTATCTAAACGGTGTAGTGTCTAAAACATCGGTCGGAATTAATTTTGATATTGAACTTTGTGTATCAAGTTGAGGTTCGTTAGGTATATTTGTTAAAATATATGATAATGGTGAAAATGCTACCCATTACCCAGTTTGAGGATTTGTATCTAATTCCCCTGTTTGAAACCATTTTGAAAAATTTGAGGTTTCTCACGCTGAAAGGAAAACGAGGAGCTATAAAGTAAACCTATAAAGCCAATGAAATCACGCAAACTTTTAGCACTCCGACCAGGGTAATTTGGTCGGTCCTATGTTTCACATGTCATGCCTTTTATATTGTAAATCCTATAGTTTGTGGTTATTTTTAACTGATAAGTTTCCTATCTCACCATAAGATCGTATAAAATGTAGATAATTAGTTTTATTACGGTGAAAGACTTGTCTATTTTTTTTATATTTAAGAATCCGGCACTGAGTTCTTGGTTTCATCTTTACGAGGTTCTAGATCATATTCAAGTTTATAAATGAGACCGAGTTCGATACTAGGCATACTATATATCTTAACGACAAAATCTTTGTTACAGGAAATTTTAAACCAAATGTTTTTTTCACAACAAATAAGGATCTAGCATCACAATTTTTGTGCCTCACTATTCAGCCCATGCACCTTTTCTCCGCACTTGCACCCACCACTCCCAAACCCCCCTCTCTACTGCCTGGGCCGCTCCATAATGCATGTTTTCAAGCCATCGCGACAATTGCCCACTGTACTCCATGTGTGACATTGCAAACTCAAAAATTGCGTTGAGCTTCTCAAGGGCATTCCGGGGCTGGATTAATGGGACTTTTCATCGAGTCTCTTGAGGAAGGGCCAGGAATCTTTCCCAGGAGTAACCGTGATCACCTGGTCATGACGAACATCATCCTCTGCCTGGTATCTCATGGCAGTACACCCAAATATAGGACCACCAGTGCTGAAAGATATCACGGTCACATTCTTGAACGCTAACGGACTTACGTGGAAGAAGACTGAGATTGAAAGTTTCCTGGCAAAGCATTGTGTCGATGTAATGGTGTTGTGTGAAACCCACTTGCGCTCCACATTTGAGGTCCTCACTATCAGAGTTCATCTGCCATCTGAGAGAGCGAGCAGGGGCTGTAGGAAGGAGTGGAACGGCGGTCCTGGTCCGAAGGGGTCTTGACCATCACGTCATATCCCTTCCTCCCCTCCAATACATTGAAGCAATGGCTAACCAGCCCAGTGCATCTTATTTCCAAATACTTCCCTCCATACCACCGGTTCTACCGGGCTACAAGGGCTGACATGAAGTGCTGCTTCGAGGTAACACGCCTGTTTTAATCGGTGGTGACTTCAACGCTAAACACCCTTCATGGGGTTCTAAGATTATGTGCGCTCGTAGTGGATTGCTTCGCGACGTCATAGATCTACACGGCTTGGCGGCTTCTGGCCCTCCCACCCCTACACACTTCCCTCTCAATCCCTTTGGTTTCCTGACGTCCTCGACTTAATTGTCTCCAGAGGGATCGGAAGGTGGTTTGTACCGAAGTCTTTAGCTGACTATACTCTGATCACAATCCCGTTCTTGTGAACCTGAGACGCGTAGTGTCCTTCATAGATCCCTAAAAAAAACCGACCTTAAACGCACTGACTGGGGCAGGTTCAGGAATGTGTTGAGAAAGAGGTTGGGAACCACCCCTAACTTTTGAACAGCAGCATAAATCGATTGTGGTCTGGAGTTCATAACTTTCGCCATCATAGGGTCGCTCGAAGCTTTGATGCTGAGGCACCGCCGTAAGAGTACGCCACAGGCTTCTTTGACAGATCCTATCCTCAGGCACGTTCTAGGAGCAAAATCGGCTGAGGAAGGCTTGACAAATCTCGAGGAACGTGGTAGACAAGGCCAACTGGAGCCGCAAACTCCATGCGGTTCGCTAGATGGTTCAAGAATACCGAACAGTGTCTGGGAGACAAGATTGAGAGCCTGTGCGTGCAGAACAGGTCCCTGTGATGCATGACGAGAAACTTGATGCGGATCCCCACACCAAGGCCACTTATTGTAGGTCGTAACGGGGTGACCAACTCCGACCAGGAGAATGCCGATGCTCTCGCTAAGCACTTAGAGGCAAAATTTGTACCGATTGACGACCCGTCAGACCCGATGCACATTGCGCACGTAGCTCAAGTTATAGGTATGGTCTTGTACAGACCCTTTGATGAACCTGAACCCATGAAAGGTGACAGAAATGTCGTGGGCGTTAGCCGCTCTAAGAATAAACAAGGCCCAGGACGTGACGGTATCAAAAACGTGGTATTAAGAAAGCTGCCCTTGGAGTAAATCAACTTCCTAGTGGAGTTATTCAACGCCATCCTGCTCCTTAGTCACTTGCCCAAGCTCTGGAAGCACGCCAACTTCCTCTGCTTTCATGAACCGGGTAAGGACCCGGCCCTAGCTGCGTCTTACCGACCGATCAGCTTGCTCCACTGTTTGGCAATTTGTTCAACAGACTTCTACTGATAAGACTGACCCGACATGTTCACGAGGCGGGTATCTTGGTGGACGAGCAGTTCGGTTTTCGGGAGGGACACGCACCGTCTCGCCAGCTCGTCCGGCTCGTGGAGCAGGTCACGAGGAACTTCAACATCAATAGGCTGACTGATGCTCTCTTTCTCAACGTGGCAAAGGCCTTCGACCATGTTTGGCACGATAGTCTCCTTTTCAAACTCCTCTTCCTGAACCTGCCCTTCTAACTAATTAAGGGTGTACAAACTTATCTATCCCACCGCACCTTCTCCACTACCTTTGGGAACGCCACTTCCCAAGTCACAGGCATCGGGATCGAGTGCCACGGGATATATCGTGGGCTCGGTGCTCTTCAATCTGTATTCGAACGATATTCATAAATCCCTAGACACCAAGTTGGTACTGTATGCGGACGACACGGCTCTAGTAGTGAGTCGTGACGAAGGCAGCTGGTGGAGAGGCGACTCCAGACGCACCTGACGCAGTTGTAGAGGTGGATGACCACCTGGAGGACAAGTATTAACGTGGATAAGAGCACAGCAGTGCTCTTCACATGGAAAAGAAAGTTCTACAGGCCTGCTCCACTCGGGCTGTTCGGAGAAAAAGACCAGATGGGCGAACAATGCTAAGTACCTGGGACTTACGCTGGACACCAAACTGACCTGGCGACTACACTCTAACGAGAGACTTAATAATGCGAAGCAAAGACTGGGAACCCTAAGCCCACTGCTTAACAGGCATAACGCCCTGTCTACAAGGAACGGTCTGACTCTGTACAAGAAGTTGCTCAGGCCGATCCTCGACTATGCGTGTCCTGATTGTGGCCACCTGGTGAACACGTATATGAGGAGGATGCCGGCGTTTCAGGCTGTCTGAGGATCATTGTGGACGCACCTTAGTACGTTCGGAATGTGACACTGCATCGTGACCTGGATATGCCTACCATCAAGGACCACTTCCAGAAGCTGGCGCAGTCCTTCTACGACATAATTCCTGGTATTATCAATCATCTTTTCCAGGAGTTTGAGAATTAGGTCATTGACCCTGGAGGGTACCACCGACGTCCCAAAGCCCTGCTTGGATAAGCAAGAAGTGTCAAACAGTGATTTGGGAGGTTCTCACCTAGCTCTCCATAGAGTAGTGTATCCACACGTAACTCTAAAACCCTTATTCGGCTTCCAAAATACTTTAACCCCCCCTCCCCCATATTAATAATTTTTTTGTCTCAGAATCTTTGCGGAATGCGACAATCCGTTTGTTTTAGAATCCGAAACAACATGGTGTGACCAATTGGTTGGTATGTATTAGAATTGCCCTCGTGTTCCCATTCAGGGTGCATCAGAACATGCTAATGTGATGAGAACTCTTCTTTCTATTGGCTCGTTGGGTGGCCACTGTTCTTACATGCTAATGATAAATCCCATTTTCTCTCATAGAACAATGCAAGGTAGCAGTGAAAGGTACACGGTGGTTCCTCGCTCGGGACTTCATGTTCCACTGCGACTCACGTTGCCAGACATCCTTCTGTTACACCAGACTAACGTTGCCGGAATCTTCCTCATTAAATATTCCACCCCAACTAACGTTGCCGGGACACTCTCACCGACATTTTTCCTACCCCTACCCACACGTGTTTGAACACAACGTTGGCCAGATGACACGTCATCGAGAAATTAATCAGTTACCCCCGAAGCCGCAAGCGAGGGATAACAAATTTCCCCGATGGATTGAAGCCCTTTTACCTCTACGCTCACTCTACATGTATAAAAACTATGTCGAAATATCGAAAGCAAAGATATATTGGCGTAATCAAAACTGAGTCCTTCAGGCCAATAATTTGATAAGTTAAAAGCATAAAGTCCATGTCTCAGCGACTCTGCACTCACCTCTTTATCTTTGTGTACGAATAAAAAATCGTAACTATTCAAATTAAAAAAGTGAACACATCTTTAAATATTTAAAAAGTTATGCTCACTTCACATTATCGTCACAGACGTACATCAAGTTTGTCTCATCCATCTGGGCGTTAATGTTTAGGATGTGAAGGTAAGCGTTTTCTCTGAAAATATATAAAAATAACCGAGTAATCCTTATTATAAAAAACTACTGTTAATTTTATATAGAATTTTTTTTGAATCATAGAAAATTTTAAAACTTACAAGCATCTCTCTCCAAGTGAAAAAACAAATATTCTTAAACAAATTTATAATGCAATGTTTTTTGTTTGGAATTACTCGAACTTAAATTTAGAGTAAAACCACAAATCTCCCAAATTAAAAAGTACTCTTATTCTCAAATTATAAACGTTTATAAAATTTTGGAGGCTTGAATTTCAAACCATCGTAAATTGTTGTAACTTGTCAATATAAGACTATATGTATCCTGAATTACAAGTCTGTAATTTAGAAAGCAATACAATAAGCTTTTGTAAAATTTCAAAACAAATTTATCTTGCTCCTCCTTCATATGAATCTAAGAAAATAAGACTACCCTCCTTCATTTCCCTAAAAAAAAAAAAAAATCACATTTCTTTATTAAATTTTATCAAAATGTGCGTTTCTATAAATACTTTTAGAATTGAGTCTTGTCACCCTATCAGGCTATACGTATATGTGATAATTAAGCTAACGTGTTAGGAATGAGAAAGGTTGAATCTAGAGGAGGTGTACCCGCATAGGCGTGGAGAGTGAATGGAAAATAGATCAGGAGAATTATATTCCTTCAATTGAAAAATTTCACTTGGACACGGGAATCAAATCCAGGTGATTTTGCGTACGTAGATCTCTATGATTATACTTATCGTTTGTTTAAGCCAGTGTACTCCTTCCTTTCATGATTCATGGGCCAATGTGCACAATGTACCGAGAATATTGGGGGCAAACAAAATTAAAAATTAATAGTTTTACTAGACGAGTAAGGCTTTTGATTGGATTTAATAGGCTACTTGAAAGGAGTATACAAGTACCATGACCCCCTCAAAGGTGAAAGGGGGAGGGGTTGACAGGACTATAGTTTTGGGGACCAACATTGTGGGGGGGGGGCATAAATGTTACAATTTCCCTCTTAAAAAAATGTTAACTCTCACTTCAGGAAGTAACATATCTGTAAGAAACCATTCTTATCAAGGTCCGATAATGACATTGTTTTGGTAAAAAATATTAGCAATTATTAACAACAAGAACGTTTCATAAAAAGTAAAGACATATCCCTTTATGTCAAGCCACACTTCATGCAAGAGATGCAGCACTTACGTGACTCGTGGGAAGTGTTGGTTAAGAGGCAAAAGTAGTTGCTGAAGCAGTAGGAGTGCAACTTCAATTTCCCGAAAACAGAATTTTTTTTTAAAGAACCTGAACAAAATTTCACAATGTCCGTTTACTACCCAGTATTGGCTTTTATTATCAATGATTTAAAAACAAGATTTAAAATTAGATACCATATGCGATATTTTTTCACCCATTCTGAACTTTCAAACTTAGACGGTGGCTAACTTGATCACAAAGGCAGTAAAACTTGTAAATACATATGAGAAAGATCTATTAGAAGACTTACGTCACGAAATCCTTCCCCTTAAAAGTTTTCACAAGAAAGTTTTCAGCACTGGAAGAAGTCTGATGAGACTTCTGAACGCAATTTACGACAAAAAACTGCAAGGCATATCTGCCAACATATGCCTTCGCCATTAAACTGTTTTGTACAGTACCAGTTACTGCTTCTTCACATCCAAGATGGTTCGGCAGACTGGGAAATTCATTGAAAACATGGAAATAACCACAAATGGTGAAGAGCGACTTAATCATTTAACAATTTTGTGAATCGAAAATTAATTCAAGCAAGTTGATTTTACTGAGGTTATTGACAAATGGGTTGACAAAAGCTAGTAAATATAGTTTGAGATAATTTTTGATATTATTTTAAGTTTTTATTATATAAATCCATATTTAAAAAAATAATATAAATAATACTTTTGCCTTATTATTTAAACAAACTTGTGTTATCCAAAATCTTGTAGAGGAGCATCATGCTGCCCTTAACCTTAGCAGTAGGTAGGAGGCCTGCCAAAGATCCTAGCCTGGGCCCACTTCAGGATGTGGGGGCTTTACAAGTAGAATATAGTAGTATTATTACTATCCCAATATAGTTAGTGAGGTGACTAAGCCTGTTTTTGTGCCCCAAGTATTTGTTAAAGCATAACGGTATTACGCCTTTTAAAATATTATATTTAAATATCTGTTGGAATTGGTGGGTCAATTAATTGGCCTACAAGATAAATAACAGATCGTATATTTATCTATTCAGTAAATATTAGGGAAAAAGTGGTAGCACAACAGGACAGTACATCAATTATATATACATTTAAAAAAGCCTACGATTCAGTTAAAGAAACAAATTATATGAAATTTTAGTTTGGTTTGGGATATCCGAACAATTTGTTAAGCTAATTAAGGTATATTTGAAAGAAACGTATGGCAGGGTACGAGTTGGATGTCACTTATCAGATACTTTAGAAATACATAATGGGTTGAAACAAGGAGATGCACTCTCCTCATGACGTTTTAATCAACCTTTAGGGTACGGCCAGACTGGAGCAACCGAGCGCGCACGCTTGAAAGATAGAACTGATTCTATTTTCAAGCACGCGCGCTCGAGCCGGAACAGCCTAGTTTAGAGGGGCTAGGCCATATTATTTTATGTTGGTTCATTGAGCGCTAGGAAAACATCTCAATTTGACATGATATTTGACTTTTTTATAATTATAGATAGGTTTAGCACACTTGCTACTAACGGCCTAATTTAAAAGGTAAGGGAAGACCATAAACATATATATATATATATATTATATATATATGTGTGTGTGTTTTGTGTGTGTGTGTGTGTGTGTGTAAAGGTGATATGCTTAAATATTTCAATATTATAATCAGAGTAGGCTTCTGCAAATAAGAATCACCATTAGCGCGGAGAGAGGATGGGAAAACCCCAACAATATATATCACTTGTCAAAAACCACCCTCATTCACTGAGCCATGATTTGAACCTTTGCCTCCTTGCCAACAACTATTGAGAGCTATCCGTTAATCACGCGCTAGCCCGTTTGCTCGCAAGTCTGGCCACGCAGTTGATCAGTCACTCCCGCGCTTGTCAGTCTGGCTGAGCCCTTAAGAGTATGCTATTAGGGTAATTTAAGAGAGTAGGTAAGGGTTGACATTAAACGGTACAATGCAGCTATTAGAATACGCAGAGGATTTCGCTTTGTTGGGAAATAGTAAGGAAGATGTAGCAAGAAATGCTGTCATTTTATTAGAGGTTGGTAAGGAAAAAGGTCTAGAAGTGAGCACTGAAAATACTATGTATATGATCATTGCTCATACATAGAACACAAAACGAAGACAATAATTTAGATATTACTTCGAACAACATATAATTTGACATGTTTAATGATTTTAAATATTTAGGAACAATTTTAACTAGTAGCAATGATATTAGCGTTGAAACTATAAAAATAATAAATGACTCATTCAATAAGTTATTGATATCTCACCTGCTTTAAAGGATTGTAAAAGGCAGAACATAACAAAACATTAATCTTACCGGTTGTTCTCTATGAGTGTGAAACGTGGTTTCTTACCTTAGATGACGAAATAAATTTAGTATGTTCAAAAACAAGGTGCTTAGTTAAAATTTTGGTGCAAAAATGGATGAGACTACCGGTGATTGGAGGAGACAAGACAATGTTAGGATAATCAAGTCTCGTAGATTACGGTGGGCGGGAAATGTAGAGCGAATGGGAGATTTTGTAAGCGTGTTGCGGAAAGAGAAGACATGGCCGCAGTGGGAGGGTAACATTATAATGGACCTAAAAGAGATAGGATGTAATGAGGTGAACTGGATAGAACTAGCTTAAGATTATTTTTGTAAGTGCAGCAAAGGACTTCCTAATGCCATCGATTCAGTAAATAATTTAATAAACTGCTTCTGAGGATAGAGGAGGAAGAGTATGGGTGTTGGAGAAGGTGGAATAAGAATATAAATCTTTACCAATACTTAAAATTGTTTACTTACCTCCTTTATCTACAATATTTATTAAGGTCAAATTCAATTGGATTTTGTTATTTTAAGCTTTAAACATTGAAAACATACTATCCAGGAAATCTGGTCTTGTCCTTGGACGGGCTAAAGTCCAAAAATCCTACCAAATTCAGTAATAGATCAGCCTGCGTTCATAAAATCTAGTTAATCCTATAATAAATCGTGTTGTCAGCTTAAAATCCTTCAAGGACATTTAGTTTCACATAAACACCCCGTTTTACTCACGATTCCAAGGTTTCACCCAAATCGATGCAAATTGCTCCTTTTTTCAATATATATGTATATATATATATATATATATATATATATATATATAATATATATATATATATATAAATATATATTATATATAAGTAAGGGAGAATGTGGCATACGTGGACTCATTTACATAATCCTGGGATGACTGAGATGAGTGAGGGGGGTTTGGGAGGGTTCCTGAGATGTTATGATGTGAGGTGTGGAGGAGGGGGGGATGGGGGTTTGGGGGGTTGGAGCACCTGGCTGACTGAGAGAAGTGAGGGGGAGACTTATATTTTTTTGGTGCGGCATACGGGGACTCATTGCCTAATTGAAGGGTTGGAGCGCGTGCTGATGCAGTTACGAGGACACAGGTTGTCTAGCAAGTTTCTCGGAGCACGCGGATGACAGAGAGGTGATGAGTCAGGGTTCTCCCTCTCTTTCTCATCAGATTGAGAAGGGTGACAGAGAGAGGTGAGGGGGCAGGGTTCTCTCTCATCAGATGAGGCAGGGTTGAGTCATCTCACTCCCGACGAGCCAGCGAGTTTTTTTCTCCCTCTCTTCCGGCGAGTTTTTTTCTCTCTCTCTCTTTCATCGGCGTGATGTAGTAGGGTTTGGGAGGGCAGCTTATGGACCTCGAACCCTCAGTCCTTGGGATATGACAAGTATTATCCTCCCCTAAATAAATAGTACAGAGTATATTCTCTCTCTCTCAAACCCTGATGGTCTTACCTCAATCCTCAGTCCTAGCAAAGATTGGGAATTAAGGATATGACAAGTATTATTCATCCCTAAATAAATAGTACAAACCTAGTATATCTTAATATTACATTGATACATATATTCAGTAAAAATTCTCTCTCTCAAAGATTCTTTCATGCATAGTCTTAGTCTTTCAACATACACACGAAGTCTTTCTAAGTTCCTTAGCGTAGAAACCGCCCGTGATAGGGTTACCTTTCATATCTTCGAGTAGGAAGGTCCTGGATAGTCTCGACCACCTTGCGTATTTTAAACAGTGATGGTCTGACTTCAATCCTCAGTTCCTGACAAAAGATTAGGAATTAAGGTTAAATATCTTCTGTATGTTTTCAATCCTTAGTCCTGCCCAAGATGATTGCCAAAACACCCTGATGGTCTAACTTCAATCCTCACTCCTGACAAAGATTAGGAAATAAGGTTAAATATCTTCTGTATGTTTTCAATCCTTAGTCCTGCTCAAGATGATTAGCAAATGAGGTGTAGGACCGGTGCGGCGAGCCTCGAACCCTGAGGGATCGGGTTTCAATCCCTCTCCTTCTCTCTCTCCAAACGCGGATAGTCTGACTTCAATCCTCACTTCTGGCGAAAGATTAGGAATTAAGGTTAAATATCTTCTGTATGTTTTCAATCCTTACTCCTGACAAGTATTATTCTCTCTCTCCCTCTCTCTCTCTCTCAAGATGATTGCCAAAACACCCTTATGGTCCGACTTCAATCCTCAGTCCTGACAAAGATCGGGAATTAAGGTTAAATATCTTCTGTAATGTTGAGATGGAGGATGGTGACGGCGAGGCTCGAACCCTGAGGGATCAGGTTTCAATCCCTCTCTCTCAAACCCTGATGGTCTGACTTCAATCCTCAGTCCTGACAAAAGATTAGGAATTAAGGTTAAATATCTTCTGTATGTTTTCAATCCTTAGTCCTGACAAGTATTATTATCTCTCTCTCTCTCTCAAGATGATTGCCAAAACACCCTGATGGTCCGACTTCAATCCTCAGTCCTGACAAAGATCGGGAATTAAGGTTAGATATCTTCTGTATGTTGAGATGGAGGATGGTGACGGCGAGGCCTCGAACCCTGAGGGATCAGTTTCAATCCCTCTCTTCAAACCCTGATGGTCTGAATTCAATCCTCAGTCCTGACAAAAAGATTTAGGAATTAAGGTTAAATATCTTCTGTATGTTTCAATCCTTAGTCCTGACAAGTATTATTAACTCTCTCTCAGATGATTGCCAAAACACTCTGATGGTCTGACTTCAATCCTCAGTCCCGACAAAGATCGGGAATTAAGGTTAAATATCTCTGTATGTTGAGATGGAGGATGGTGACGGCGAGGCTCGAACCCTGAGGGATCAGGTTTCAATCCCTCTCTCGCAAACCCTGATGGTCTGAATTCAATCCTCAGTCCTGGCAAAGATTATAGAATTAAGGTTAAATATCTTCCGCATGTTTTCAATCCTTAGTCCTGACAAGTATTATTATCTCTCTCATCTCTCTCTCAAGATGATTGCCAAAACACCTGATAGTCTGATTTCAATCCTCAGTCCGGCAAAAAAAGGGGAAAAATTAAAATTAAAAAATCTTCTCTCAAGATGTTTGCCAAACACCTGATGGCTGACTTAAAATTTCCTCACTCCTACAAAAAGATTGGAATTTAAAGGGTTAAAAAATCTTCTGAAATTTTTTAAATCCTTATCCTTTTTCAAGAGATTTATTAGGCACAAAAACGTTAAATAAAGGGAAACTTTCTTCTACGATATCAAAACTTTATATTTTTTAAAATTACCACAGACATTATTTTTCATAAATCCATCAAATTTTAAAAGGGCTTTGGGCTTATTTTAATATTAATTCCCTTTAATTCAGTCTTTAAATTATCAAAAAAAAAACACAAAAAAAGGGAAATTTCATTTTTTTTCCCTTTTTAAAAATTTACTTAGTAGGGCCAAAGTTCGACCAAAATTACCTTTAAAAAAAAACACGGGTCCTTTAATTTACTTTGGCAAATTTGTTTTGGGTTAGTGACTGGATTACAATTATTTTTTGAATTTAAAACATAGAACTTTTTATCAAAACAAATTTTCACAAAAAACCCCTTTTTTTCATCCCGACAACCATACTTTTTTTTACATCAAGGGGTTCAAAAAATTAAAGAAAAAAAACTTTTTATTTGAATACAAAAAATTTGAAACAATTTTTTAAAAAGCTTACGGGTTTAAAGTTTTAAATAAAGCTGGAAAATTAGAAAAAAGTTAACAATTTTTTTTTTAAAAATCATTAAACTTAATTCGAATATTAAATTTACCAAAAAGGTTCAAAAAAATTTTAAATTTCCCTTTTAAAATGAAAAATGGTTTAATGACAAATTAAAAAATATTTTTTTTTAAATCATTTACTGAAAGGGGGAAAAGGGGGGAATTAGGCAAATTTCCAAAAAATTTTAAATTTCCCTTTTAAATAGGTTTATTTGACAAATTTAACAAAATTTTTCAAAAAAAAACAGTTTTTTTCATTTGAAAATTGAATTGGGCCAAAAGGGAAACATAAAAATTTCCCTTTTCTTTAATTCTTTTCAAGATTCTTACTTTAAATTAATTACATTAAACTTTTTTTTCCCAAAATAAAAAAACCCTTAATTTTCCCTTTTAAAAAAATTTACCTTTATAAAAAAGGCTGGATTATTTTTCCCTTTTAAAGAATTACCTTTTAAAGGGAGGTGGATTTTTAAAATTTTAACAAAAATTTTTCTAAAAAATCGGGTTACTTTTTTTGGGGTATATTGAATTACTAAATTTCAAACAATCTTCCTTAAAACAAAGTTCAAACCTTAAATTTTACCTTAAAAAACCCCAAAATTTCCTTTAAAATTTACTTTGGGCTAAATTTTCTTAAAAAATTATTTGATTACTAATTTTTTTTAAAATTTTAAAACAAGAACAAATATCAAAACTAAAATTTCAAAAAAACCCCCAAAACATTCATCCCCAAAACCAGTACTTTTTTTTTACATCAAGGGGTTTTCATAAATTAAAAGGGCAAAAAAAACTTTTTTATTTAATTTTCAAAAAATTTGGTACAATTTTTAATGAAGCTTTTTCCCCTTAAAAATTATCTTTAAATAAAGCTGGGTTTAATGAAAGAATTTTAACCCAATTTTTTTTTAAAAAAAAATCAGTTACTTCATTCAAAATATTGAAATTAAAAAAAAAATTCAAAAAAACTTAATTCCCTTTAAAGAATTACCTTTAAATGAACAGGATTATTAATTCCCTTTTTAAAATAAACACAAAGCCAAATTAAATACCTTTTTGGGAAAAAAGTTCAAACCATTTTAAATTTCCCTTTAAAGGGGCCCTGATTTTTAATTCCCTTTAAATAAATTTAACCTTTAAAGATTAATTATTAAGAAGTTAACAATTTTTTTTTTCAAAAAAAAATCTTTACTTCATTTAAATATTTTGGAATTAAAAAATTTTCAAACAATCTTCCTTTAAAACAAATTCGCCCCCAATTTTTTTATTTTAAAAAAAACACAAAAGTCCTTAATTTTTCCTTTTTTAACCAAATTCAAAAAAAAATTTAAAAATTAAAACCTTTAAATGAATTAACCTTTTAAAAAATGGGGCGGGTTTTATTAATTCCCTTTTAAATAATTCCCTTTAAATGGGGGTAATTTGAAAATTAAAAATTTATTTTTTAAAAAAACCCATTATTCTTTGGGAATTTTAATTAGCCCAAAAGGTTCAAAAAATTTTTTAATTACTTTTCTTTAAAATCTTTTCCCAAGATTCAATTTTTAAAAATTTAATTACTTTAAAAACATTTTTTTCCTACATGCTTAAACTTTCATCTACGAATCTAAAAAATTATATCCTTCCCCTATACCCTAGCCCTTTTAAATTTACCATCCTCCTCATCAAATTTAAAAGGGACTTTGTTTAAATTTAATTTTAAATTTTCCAAAAAACAAATTTTCCAAAAAATTATTTTTAAAAATTTACTTAGAAACACCAAAGTTCTTCATCCAAAGGGTTAAAAAATTCTTAATTACCTTTAAAGGGAGTTTGGTTTAAATGAAGAAGTTAACAATATTTTTTCTAAAAAAACATTTACTATAAATTTGAATATTTTAAAAAACCAAATTTAATAAAATTTTAAATTTAAACCTTTAAAATTTTAATTACCTTTAAATGGGGAATGTAAAAAGGGAGTTTGGGTTTAAAAAACACTTTTTTCCAATCCCCCCCCCCCCCCAATGGGACGTAAAATTCTAAAGTTAATTTAAACCTTTAAAAAAATTTCAGTTACTTCATTTGAAAAATTGTTTTTAACCAAAAATTTCAAACAATTTTAAATTTAAACCTTTAAATAGGGGGATTAAGAAGAATTAACAAAAATTTCTAAAAAACATTTTATTCATTGAATTTTAATTAGCCAAAGTTCAAACAATCTTAGTTACCGTTAAATAATTACCTTTAAAGGGGCTGTAACAAGGAATTTGTTAAAAAACACTCCTTCAACTCCTCCCTTAGGGGATCTAAAAGTTTGAAAGGGGTATTTTTAAAACCCCTTCCTTAATTTAGAAATTTTCCCGTAGCACAAGAATAGAACTAGTGTAATGAGTATGCCTTTTTTGCGTTTCATTTTTTTATCTTTCTAAAGGAAAGGGACATCCAAGTTCGTTAACCGAAAAACCAAAACTTTCAGTTCGGAACCTAGATTTTCTCACCCAATTAAACTTCTCCGCTCCTTTATAAAATCATACTGGGAAACCCACCGTTCAAGGGGGGATTTGGGGGAAGGGGAATTCACATATGGTTTTTTCACCCCATCCAAGAAGTCCAGATAAGTTCTTACCCACTCTATTTTTTTCCCCCTAGTCAAACAAGAGGTTACCCAAACTTACCTGGGGAAAAACTTATGTTGTTTTCCTCAAAAAATGTTAAAAATTAAAAAACACTCACCTCTTTGAATACGAATGTATTTCTTCGCCGAATACCTTTGCACATCGACAACATAGCGAACGCTCTAATAAAAAAAGAACCTCTTTTTCCCGGGGATGAATCAATATCCGCCAGAAGTTCGATCAATATAAAATGAGTATATTTTCATCTCACGCAATGTTTTTCGGTGAACAGTTTTCAAGGGTTCGCACTGTGCAGGGGAAGCTGCTTGTAAAACTTGAAAATTCATTTAAAAAAACTGAATTTAAAAAATTTCTCTCCCTTCCTGGGGCAACCCCAACCCCCTGCAGGGGCATAAAACAACTCTACCCTCTCCACACCCCCGGGGCCGTTTGGCCCGATTAAATCAAGGGTTTCAAAAAAAACCTTTTGCCAGCTAAAGCACCCTTCCAATCATTCAGGGTTTCCAAGACGAGGGGGGGGTCTGTTTTTTTTCCCATTATCGGGGGGAACGAGGCGGCAATTAAGCAATTTAATCCTTTACAATCCATGACCGTCCCAAATTTTAAAATTCAGGGGAAGGATTGAACCGGCTCCATTAACCATTTTAGTAAGATTTTAGAGGAAAAATACGGATTTTTATTATCCCGAGGTTTTTAGAGAAACTAATAATTTAAAAAAATGGAATTCCCAAACGAGGATTAATCCTCCCTTAACCACAGTATCCTTAAAAAACCCATGCGAGAAAAATTTTTGAAAGTTTTTTTTCAAAAAAAAAAACCACATTTAAACCTGAAAACAATTCAATGATTTTTCTTAGGCTTACAAGTAATTAAACACAATTATACTGGAGTGAGGGCGAACCTTGTATTGTTGTTTTAAAATGTAAAAAATCTTTTTAAAAATTATAACTTAGCTTTCAGGAGTAGATTAAGCACAAATTTACGGGGGGAGGGCGAACCCTTGGTTTTTATTAATGATTAAAAAATCTTTTTTTAAAATTATTTAAAAGTCTTACAATAATTTAACCAATTTTCCGGGGGGGGAGGGCGAAACCTTGTTTTTATTTTAAAACCGTATTGACCTCGCTTCAAATACTGTTAGAATCTGGAAATTTATGTTTAGATAAAAGACCGACGGTTCTTATGTCAAGCGAGAGACGACGTTAATAATTCAGGAGCTGTACCCTCCCCTCCCCTCATGTTTCGGAGACTCGTGCAGAACGATTCTCGTTTAGGTATTCTTCGTCAAGAAACCGCACAGCTGTGTGTTTATCAATAAATAACCCTCTGGAGGTAATAAAGGGTAGACCTACCGCCCATCTCTATGATAAAGGCGGGGAAGGGAAGCTACCATATATGAGGTGAGCCAGGTTGCAGGTGAACCAGGACGTACGCCTCCCAGAGAGAGAGATCTTGTGAACTACAACGGCTAACAATGGATAAATAGGGAAACCAAAAAATAAGAATGATCTATTGGAGTAACATTGAAATTTATTAATTTTTATCATAGTTATTTATACAACAGGATTCGTCTTCTTATTTTAAAATACCCATTATTTATGTCAGAATGTGAATACACAACGAGGATTTGATCCACGCGTCAAGGGACAACCCTGAGAGTATCTTCTCTTCTGCCCCCTCCCCCCTCCCCACACACATACAACTAGCGACGGGCCCACTCAGCAGCAGCGGAATTGAAGCATAACTCAGAAGACAGGGACCCTCCATCACTATCGCCACCTTCACCGTACTCTTGCGTACGTCCATCTAACGGCGCAGCACTCCCCCCTCATCACCCACCATCACCTGGCACCCCCGTCAGCATCAGGTTGAATTACATTTTCCAGGAACAATTTCCCAAGATGCCCTCACACAACAGGCAGACAACTGAAAACATTATCCTAGCATTATACTCTTCTGGCCACCGAGAAAGCATTCACTTTTCCTCAAAACCCAACAACAACCAAGCTATTGGACCCTTCAAAAAACACCCTGCCCGTTCCTATAAGAAGCCGTCCCAATAACCTTTGTGTGACGTCAAACCAAACACAGGGGAAGTTTTCAGAGTGGGTATATTATGTAATATTTTTTAAAATGATTAATTGAATGCCCAAAAGACATAGGTTCTTAAAATTGCGGTCACGGTCCCTCCAGTGGTCGCGCTCAACCCTTACAAACATGAACTATTAAATTTAAGATGTGTGATAGTAACTCGATATTTAAATACTTTAACATTTTGTAGAACTTTTTTTTTAGTGAATTTATTAAATAAAAACAAATAAACAAATTGATATTCTCTGCGGCATTACAAAACCCTAATTTGAGACAGTTATCAAATTTATAAAATTATATTAAGTTTGAAGGAAAAATAAAATAAGGTTCTTTATTTTTAATTGCTTTAAGGGATTTAATAAACACACTTTCCTTAGACATTTAAAGCGTAACAACTTATAAATTTTAAATGTTAAATTTTATATAGACGCCGTGAATTCTCCCTAGATATTTAAATTATGAACATATATAAAAGTTATAAATTATTCATCCAAATATAAAGCCGCTGTGTGATTTTTTTCCCTAGGAAATTTAACTTAAGTAAAACTTATAAATTATTTCATCAATATATATATAAACTTGGTGATTTTCCATAGATATTTAAAGCGTAACAACTTATGAATTATAAATAAAACAACTTAGAATTTAGGGAAAAGCTAATATTATTAATCAAAATATTGTTACAAAATTAATTGATATTTAAAAATGAATTTCTTTGTTTGGAAAAAATAAATTTTAATGTAATTAACTTTAAATGTATGAATCTTGTAATGGGAAATTCTAATGATTTTAACGATTATTAACTTAGATCTTACGAGGCGTATATTAAGCACAATTATCCTGGGAGTGGGGTTTTCGAACCTTGATTGTTAGTTAATGAGTAAAACAAATCTTTTTTAACTCATTTCAGAAAATATTCACATTTAACCTGAAAACAATTCAATGATTATTGGCTTAGGTCTTACGAGGAGTAGATTAAGCACAATTATACGGGGAGTGAGTCAGATGTTTGGCAATCATCTTGAGCAGGACTAAGGATTGAAAACATACAAAGATATTTAACCTTAATTCCTAATGGAAAAATATAGAGTGGTAAGAAATCGTCATAAATGGACTATCTTGAAGTGAGGGGAAATACCATATTTTGAATCTCCCGTTCCACCATAATCCCCCATCTAGAACGGTACGGGTCACGGAAATCGATCTATATCAAAGGACGGAGAAGTTAACTTGGGTAGAAAAAACTCATAGGTCCGATAACTGACAAGTATGAGTTTTTCGAGTTAGGCGAACTTGATGTCCTTCCTTGAGAAAGCTAAAAAAAAACTATAACAACGCAAACAAGTGCACTACTCCATACGCTAGCTTTTATTCTTGTGATACGGAAAAGTTCTACTACTTAAGGAATGTTTTAAATCTACCCATGCAGAACTTTTACGATCCGACTAGGGGAGGAGTTGAAGAGAGTGTATTTTAACCAATCTCCTTGTTACAGCCTCATTTAAAGGAAATTCATTTAAAGGTAACTAAGATTGTTTGAATTTTGGCTAATTCAATATTCTAATGAAGTAACTGATTTTTTAGAAAAATATTGTTAACTTCTTCCTTAATCCAGCCTCATTTTAAGGTAATTAAGATTGTTTGAACTTTGTGCTAATTCAATATTCAAATGAAGTAACTGATTAGTGAATGGTTTAAATCTACACATCAGAACTTTTACGATCCTACTAGGGAAGGAGTTGAAGAGAGTGTATTTAACCAATCTCCTTGTTACATCCTCATTTAAAGGTAATTCATTTAATGGTAATTAAGATTGTTTGAACTTTGGTTGATTCAATAATCAAATGAAGTAACTGTTTTTTTAGAAAAAAAATTGTTAACTTCTTCATAATCCGCCTCATTTAAAGGTAATTAAGATTTTTTTGAATTTTGGATGACCGAACTTTGCTGTACTAAGCTAATTTTTAAAGGTAATTAATGGACTTTGTTTTTAAGGTAATTAATATTAACTAAGCAAACGTTTTTAAAAAACTTTAAATGAGGATGATGGAAATAATAGTCTATGAGTATAGTGGAAGATATAAGTTTAGATATCGAGATGAAAGTTCTATGCATCCGTAGGAAAAAAATGTTTAATGTAATTAACTATTAATGTATAAAATCTTGTAAAAAAATTAATGAAAAGGTAATTAAGATTGTTTTGAACTTTGGCTAATTCAATATTCGAATGAAGAAACCCTGATTTTTTAGAAAAATATTGTTAAATTTCTTCATAATCCACTCATATTAAAGGCAATTCTTTTAAAAAGGTAATTAATAACCTGCCACATTTAAAGGTAATTCATTTAAAGGTAATTAAGATTGTTTGAACTTTGGTTAAAAAAGGTATTAATGGACTTTGTTTTTTTTAAAGATAATTAATGGTTCGAATTTTTATTTTAAGGAAGATTGTTTGAACTTTATCTAATTCAATATTCAAATGAATTAACTGATTTTTTTAGAAAAAATATTGTTAACTTCTTAAAAATCCTACCTCATTAAAGGAAATTTTCATTTAAAAGGTAATTAATAATCCAGCCTCATTTAAAGGTAATTTATTTAAAGGTAATTAAGATTGTTTGAGTGGGAAAATAAATGTTTAATGTAATTAACTTTAAAATGTATGAATTTTGTAAAAGAATTAATGAAAAGGCAATTAAGATCGTTGAACTTTGGCAAAATTCAATATTCAAATGAAGTAACTGTTTTTTTTTAGAAAAATATTGTTAACTTTGTCATAATCCAAACCTCATCTAAAGGTAATTAAGATTGTTTGGAAATTTGCCTAATTCAATATTCAAATGCAGTAACTGTTTTAAAAAAAAAAATTTATTGTTAACTTTGTCATAATCCATTCTCATTAAAGGTAATTAAGATTGTTTGAACTTTGGCTAATTCAATATTCGAAAGAAGTAACTGATTTTTTAAAAAAATATTGTTAACTTCTTCAAAATCCAGCTTCTTTTAAAGATAATTAAGCATAAGCTTCATTAAAAAATTGTACAATTGCTTTGTATTCAAATAAAAAAAGTTTTTTTTGCTTTAAATTTTATATGAACCGCTCTGATGTAAAAAAAAGCTACTGGGTGTCCCGGGGGGAATGTAGAGGGTCTTTCGTGAAATATTTAGTTTGATATAGTTCTATGTTTAATTCTAAAAAAAATTAGTAATCCAGTCACTAACCAAGCAATTTAGCCAATGTAATTAATGGACTGTGTTTTTTTAAGGTAATTAATGGTCAAACTTTGCCGTACTAAGCTAATTTTTAAAGGTAATTTAAAAGACTGAACTTTGTTTTTGTTTTTTTTTAAGATAATAAATGACTGAAACTAAGGTAATTAATATTAACTAAGCAAACGCCTTTAAACTTTGATGAGCATGATGATAAATAATAGTCTAGTGAGTTTTAGTAAAATATATAATGTTTAGATATCGTAAAGAAAGTTCTAATTGATTTAAACTGTACTTTGTGCCTAATAAATCATCTTGAGCAGGACTAAGGATTGAAAACATACAGAAGATATTTAACCCCTTAATTCCTAAAACTTTCGCTAGGAGTGAGATTGAAGTCAGAAACCCTCAGGATGTTTGGCAATCATCTTGAGCAAAGATATTTAACCTTAATTCCTAATCATTTGCCAGGACTGAGGATTGAAGTCAGACCATCAGAGTGTTTGGGAATCATCTTGAGAGAGAGAGAGAGAGAGAGATAATAATACTTGTCAGGACTAAGGATTGAAAACATGCGGAAGATATTTAAACCTTAAATTTCCCATCTTTTGCTAGGACTGAGGATTGAATTCAGACCATCAGGGTTTGCGAAGAGGGATTGAAACCTGATCCCTCAGGGGTTTGAGCCTCGCCGTCACCATCCTCCATCTCAACATACAGAAGAAAATTTAACCTTTAAATTTCCCCATCTTTGTCGGGACTGAGGATTGAAGTCAGACCATCAGAGTTGTTTTGGCAATCATCTTTAGAGAGAGTTAAAAAAATACTTGTCAGGACTAAGGATTGAAAACATACAGAAGATATTTAACCTTAATTCCTAATTTTTTGTCAGGACTGAGGATTGAAGTCAGACCATCAGGGTTTTAGAGGGGGGATTGAAACCTGATCCCTCAGGGTTCGAGCCTCGCCGTCACCATCCCCCGTCTCAAAAATACAGAAGATATTTAACCTTAATTCCCGATCTTTGTCCCGGACTGAGGATTGAAGTCGGACCATCAGGGGGTTTTGGCAATCATCTTGAGAGAGAGAGTAGATAATAATACTTGTCAGGACTAAGATTGAAAACATACAGAAGATATTTAACCTTAATTCCTAATCTTTGTCAGACGAGGATTGAAGTCAGGGCCCTCAGGGTTTGAGAGAGAGGGATTGAAACCTGATCCCTCAGGGTTCGAGCCTCGCCGTCACCATCCCTTATTCAACATACAGAAGATATTTAAACCTTAATTTCCCCACTTTGTCAGGACTGAGGATTGAAGTCGGACCATCAGGGTGTTTTGGCAATCATCTTGAGAGAGAGAGAGAGGGAGAGAGAGAATAATACTTGTCAGGTAGTAAGGATTGAAAACATACAGAAGATATTTAACCTTAATTCCTAATCTTTCGCCAGGAGTGAGGATTGAAGTCAGACTATCCGCCCTTGGGGAGAAAGAGAGAGGGGGATTGAAACCCGATCCCTCAGGGTTCGAGGGTCGCCGCCTCCAGCCTACACCTCATTTGCTAATCATCTTGAGCAGGACTAAGGATTGAAAACATACAAAAGATTTTAACCTTATTCCTAATCTTTGTCAGGAGTGAGGATTAAGTCAGACCATCAGGGTGTTTTGGCAAAACATCTTTAGCAGGACTAAGGATTGAAAACATACGAAGATATTTAACTTAATTCCTAAATTTTGTCAGGACTGAGGATTGGGAAATCAGACCATCACTGTTTAAAAACCAAGGTGGTCGAGACTAATCCCAGGACCTTCCTACTCGAAGATATGAAAGGAAACCCTATCACGGGCGGTTTCTACGCTAAGGAACTTAGAAAGACTTCGTGTGTATGTTGAAAGGCTAAGACTATGCATGAAAGAATCTTTGAGAGAGAGAATTTTGTACTGAATATATGTATCAATGTAAAATTAAGAATATACTAGGTTTTGTACTATTATTTAGGGATGAATAATACTTGTCATATCCCTTTAAATTCCCAATCTTTGCTAGGACTGAGGGTTGAGGTCAGACCATCAGGGTTTGAGAAGAGAGAATATACTCTGTACTATTTAAATTTTGGGGAGGATAATACTTGTCATATCCCAAGGACTGAGGGTTCGAGGTCCATAAGCTGCCCTCCCAAACTCTACTACATCACGCCATGAAAGAGAGAGAGAGAAAAAAACTCGCCGGGAGAGAGGGAGAAAAAAACCGCTGGCTCGTCGGGAGAGAGATGACTCAACCCTGCCTCATCTGATGAGAGAGAACCCTGGGCCCCCAAACCCCTCTCTGTCACCCTTCTCAATCTGATGAGAGAGAGAGGGAGAACCCTGACTCATCACCTCTCCGTCATCCACGTGCTCCGAGAAACTTGCTAGACAAAAAACCCGTGTCCTCGTAACTGCATCAGCACGCGCTCCAACCCTTTAATTAGGCAAATGAGTCCCCGTATGCCGCACCAAAAAAATAAGTCTCCCCCTCACATTCTTTCAGTCAGCCAGGGGCTCCAACCCCCAACCCCCATCCCCCCCTCCTCCACACCTCACATCTAAAATCTCAGGGAAACCCCCCCGAACCCCCCTCACTCATCTCAAGTCATCCCAGGATTATGTAAATGAGTCCACGTATGCCGCATTCTCCCTTACTTATATATATATAATGGCGAAATTTTTTAAACACAATCATTCTCAGAGGGTTGCAATCGAAGGGGAGGCACATCCATTTTTTATGTTGATCTACTCGATAGACAAACTTTATCGCCCTTAGTGTCTGGAGAATTTGAATCCTCTGCCAGCCAATCCTGCGAGGTCAGTTTCACAGCTCAGATGTGATTGGTTTCCGAGAATTTTTGCCCAAAAAGAGAGCATCTACTAGCAGCTCACAACCCACACGTTTAGAAATGAGGATCCTAGATGTGGGATTAGAATGCGATGCATTCGTAAAATGCATGTGATTTATTGTTAGTTCTTAATTTAAATATTAAAGTCTTATCAAATGAATGATTATATCTTTTTCATCCATAAACTCATCTGTAAATGTAATTTACATCACTACGTTCATAACATTCTGTTGTTGCTATGCTAGCTAGCTTGTGTTGTTCCCTTAAGGTGCGATGGTAGGGGACGCGAGAAAAGGCCAGTGTTTTTGCATATTTTATCTCAAAACATTTTTTGGCCAAAATAAATAAAATATTGCTCCAGTACAAATATAGAATTGAAATTTCTTAACATGGTGGTGCCAAAATTTCTTGAATATCTATAAGGGTATTCTGGAAAAAGTTTTCTCATCTAACGCCGCTATGCCCATGGCAGATATTCAGGATATTGATATCACCATGTGAAGAACGTTAAACTCTATGTTTCTGCTGGAGCAGTATTTGATTTATTTTGTCCAAAAAGAGTTTTAAAGAGCAGGAAACAGATAGGGGGCGTCTAAAATCTAAATAAATGGTAGGACACAATCGCACAACTTTTTTTTAAATAGTGTATTATAACTGTTAATAAAATGTTTAAAAAAAAGGGTTTCAGTAAACTACCCTTGAGTAAGTTTTAATCAAAAAACAACAACACATCACAATAAACAACACAATCAAAACTCTTGATTCATAAATTTTAAACTATTATAATCAATTTATTTTTCCTGGGCCTATAAGTCATGCATTACAGTTTAAAAATATGATATGTATACATTTACATATAACCTGCCCCTGCCATCACTCAGCCGATCCCATCAGGGGATTTTAATGAATGGTCTGCTGTTTCCATCAAATATGGACAGTCTAGGTGTTTGTCTTTTGTTTGCGTGTAGGTATTATTTGACAATATTAAACAAACATATGGTTTCCCTTCGACATAATAGTATATTCTATATAATTTAAACCAGTGTGGTCAAACCTACCATGACTCGTAGGCATAACGCAAAAAATATAGCGGGCCACAAGGGGGGGAAATGCTAATGCTAATGCTAATGCTAATGCTACTGATAATAAATGAACCGACACTTTTTTACTTTCTCTTTATCTTACAGGTAGAGAAAGTATGGTGATCGTCAAAAAAATTGAACTCAAGATTTTGATGAATCTTGACGTTTCATGACTCCCTGAATCCGAAAAAGTGGTTTTTGAATTTCCGTCTGTCTGTCTGTCTGTCTGTACCTCCAACTAGAGCCTAAACTATTTTACTGAACAGGTTAAAACTTGGTATCTAGAGTTTTCATTGTGTTTCCCCGAGGGGTTTATGGAATTGGATATCTAACCCTAGAATTAAGGGTAGTTTACTAAAGGGTAAAAAGAGAAAAAGTAGATTTTCTCAAATCGGCTCTAACGATTTTAATTAAATTTCATTTATAACATTAATTAATATTTCAAACAAAATGGCTACTCTAAATATTTCGTCAAAATGGCTTTAAGGTCTCCGGTCTTGATGCGTAAATTAACATTTTTTATAATATCTCCGAAACTATTTGAGATATTAAATTACTTAGCATTACAAATGTATATATATTTTTAATACAAATATTTTATTCGAAACATATTTTTATAAAATCAATAACTTTCAATCTATACCCAATTATATATATATATTTTTTTTTACTTTTTGGACATTAAAGTTTAAGTATTGCGACCGTAAAAAAAAATCTAACCTGAAATGTTGATGGATGTCGACGTCTGATGACCCCCTGAAACCTTAAAAAAATAGTCTTTGCAATGCCGTCTGTCTCTGTGTCTATTAAAACTTAAAATTAAGAGTAGTTTTATAAGGGGTGAAAAGAGAAAAAATGGGTTTTCTCAAAATATGCTCCAACGATTTTGATTAAAATTCGTATCTAGGCATTGATTAAGATTATAAATAAACTGGCTACTTTCATTTTCCCATGAAAATTATTTTTTAGGGTACTTTACAGAAGCGTTAATTTCCGTATCGCCACAACTATTTGAGATACTAAACAACTTATCATTGCAAAATTGTAGGACTATTAGAAATAAAAAACTTTTATTGACATATATTTTTATAAAACAACAGTTTCTGAGATATTGGCAAATATATTAATACAATTTTGTGAGCTTTAGTTGTTAACATATACTACTTAAGTCTTAACTCAATAATTCTCCAATGCCATAGAGTAATTAAATATAAGTAAGTATCTAAAAAAAGTATGTTATTTTCCTTTGGTGGACAAAGATGCCCTCTTTTCTCATTGATTCTATATCAGTGTATATTATTTTATTCTTGTTCTTATGTGGAGTGGTGATGATACAATGTACATTATTCCGTTCAGAAATCTTACGAGTTTATAGAAAGAGAGAGAGAGAAAGTCTGTGCGGTGTGCGTACCATTATTTTTTTAAATTAATACTTGGAACTAATATTGTCCAATGTATTAGATAAAATGACAAGCTGTTTTTTTTTTTGTTTTTTTTTTTTGTGGAGAAAGTTTCGATAGTATAACTCCTAGTTACGACTTTCTCTATTATTTATTTAAAATCGCGTTGAGACTAGCAAACAGAATAAAACGGTCCCAGGTTGGGCGTCGTACTTGTTTCATAACATCAATGCTTATTATAATTTGTAGTAACATTTTCAACAATCATTAATGAGTCAACTAACTTTAAATGATTGGTCCCCAAAAAATAATAAGATAGTGTCTTTTATTATGAAAAATACTACCCAAATACCCATTTTAGGCACAATAATTATATCCATTTTCGAAATACTTCGAATTGTCAAGATCGGTCAGAATTAAACTACCTTTAATTTTAGAGCTCAAATTCAAATCACAATTTTGCCTCGAGACATGACAGTAACATACAATATTAAGTTTGAACGAAAGTCATTAAACCTTTTTGGCTGTAGTTGAATACAGAACTGTAAAAACTCTCTTTTTTGAGTTTGATGTACATAAAATATTGAGGCCAAACATTTTCTACAATTATAGTAATTATTGAACCTCTAGTTAGGCAATATTTAAAATCCTAAAAATGATCGAGAAATTGAAATTTAGATCGTTTGCATGCTTAATTTCCGCCTGTAAATGATGTCATCGTCATCTGTGTCAGTGTCATTTAAATGATGTGCGAGTCTTAAACGCCTAGTTGAAGACTACAATCCAATCCATCCAGGATTCGAACGGTCCATCAAATGTGGGTTAGCTAGTCTGAGTTAGTAGCTTAACATTTTAACTCTCTTGACCGAGATTAAGGCCAATATTTTTTAAATCGTGAAAATATAAACTGCAAGGTTGTATTTGCATAGCTTAAATATCACAATTTTTTTGGTCATGATTACGTCTAACACCAAGGTTGTTCAAGAATTAATCCAAGGGATGGAAATGAGGAGGGCAGTTTGTAGATAGTGCACACAAATTGGCGTGAGGAAAGGGCAATGGGAAGCCAGTGTGTGATAAATCTAATAGTCATAGAAAACAGTGGCGCTTTCTAAGGCGTGGAAAGCAGATAGCTTACGTCACCAAAATCTATAATAATTTTAATTAAAGCTTAAAGAATTTTAAGTAAAACTATAATATATATTGGAGCTATGTTGATGTGTCTAATATATAGGCTAAATTTTAAGCTAAGACTTAAAAGATGAAAATATTTTACGCATTAAAAGTACCTTACCACTAAAATTCTAAGCTATAAAAAATTATAGATATAATAGCGTCGATACACAGTATACCACCCGCTCCAAGTTCGCACCGGGACAAGATCCAATACTCAACCTCCCCCGTCCACGTGCTATTTAATATATTGTGAGTTGGACGCCTTAGACCGCGTATCCCCGTTGCGGGCTATCACCATGTGACTAATGACCCATATGGTTGCATCAAACACTAAATGATGCTGGTCTCGCACATAACACTGTTACTTGCTACTCGGTAAAGCGCGCGTGCGCTTTATCTCTCTCATTGCTCGTCTCTACAAACAATAAAGTGTTGGAATAAACATGAGGCGTCGTGCATTATCTGATAACTCACTAGTTGAATACAAGGTAAAATGCTTTTGTCTGAGGTACGACTGACTGAATCTTAAAACTTCACGTACATTATGTAACTGCTCCGACATTTGAGCAGTGACCAAACGCCGATGTACGTGACCCATTCACGTGGCTTGCTTGTTTACACACTCATAAAGAGAAAATACTGTTATCATGGACAGGTTATGGTCAAGGGAGGGAGTAGAAATAAATTAGAAAAACATCACCATTTATTATGCTATGTAAAAGAGAACATTTCAAAAATGTGATTTTAAAAGCGATATTTGTGATGTACATGGCCTCTTCACATTAGGTTAAGTCAACAAATACAACGATAACTTTTTATTACGGTTCCTATTTGTATTATTATTTACATAACACTTACCAAAGTACTGTACGGTATTAATTAAAATAAATGTGAGGGAGGTAAATATAATTATGATATCAGTTTAATATGATAGCATTTTGCCATTTCAGGGCAAGACATGTTGTTCAAACAGACTAGAATTTGAAAAGACACCCAATGAATCGCACTAGGCAACTTGAATCGGGTGCCAACCGTACTCTAGAATACAAACTATAAGGGTCTCTTTTCTCGAACAAGCGTGGTTCATCATCATTTCTTACTATGTTCTGTTTCCTTCTCACTCACTAACTTTCAATGTTATGGTAATACAACGAATAATCATAAACATTTGAGCTATAATTGATTTAGGAATATTATAATTGAATCATAAATATAATTATTTTTCAGTACGATTTATTTAAATTATTCTCATTTCTTTGTCATTTTTTTTT